>JAKSZT010053912.1:1361380-1596967 GCA_026826555.1 Tolypeutes matacus
TCGGCTTATCTGCTCCCCAAAGCTATGGGGCGGTGCAGGCAGCCAGATCAATGTCTAAAAATATAAAATACCTCCCTGTCTTCCAACCGAACCCTCCCTTCTTTGGGAAGTGTCCCTTCCTCCTGGCTCCGCAGTGGCCCGGGTCTTATCCCTGCGTGGCTAGGGAAATCAGCTCCGTTCCCCGACCAAAATCCCCCCTCCGGTTCACCGGGTGCTGATTAGCTCGTTTGCTCTGTTCACACAAGGTCCAAGGGGCGCCAGGCAGCCAGATCCCCAGAAAATAAAACTTTTTCGCCCCGCCCGCAGCTCCAAATGGCCGTTTTATTTTTTTTTCCCTAACCGCGGGGCTCAGCCGCCTGTGCCAACAGCCACCGGCAGCCTCAAAACTCACGAATCTCCACCGTTTGGTCTACGCCGCCGATCCGTGCAGATAGATGTCCCAAGCTTCTCACTCCACGTGTGCACAGCACAGACCCCCGGGCAGGACCCCGTCCACAATCCGCCTCGCTCTGGGAGCTTGCAGTGTGCGCCCTCCTACACCAACGCCATCTTCTGTATTTATTTTTATAAATCATTTATCTCCTAGTAAAAGTCCCAGGGATTGTCTTTCTAGGTCAATAAAAATAGGTGTGCCATTCGCATCTACTTTTCCCTGGCTACATCTTATTTGCTGTCTACTTTTTAACCTCAAGCGGCATTCTCTCCTTTATGATTTCTTATTCTCACAAGAAGAAGTGACGGCTGGAGGAAGGGGAAGAGCCAGCGAGAAAAAATTTACAGTTTCTGGTTGACGTCCGGGAATGTCTGGCCTGATGACTTTGTCTGAAAAGCCTGACTGCTATTGTCCTTTGGGTGGGAAACTGGTCTGAAGAGCCCATCTGCCCCTCCCCATGCCTGTTATGGGTATTTTCTTTTCCTTATCAAGTTTATTGAAAAGTAATATCCACTGCAATCATTTAAAATGTAACTGTTCGACAGTCATAAGAACTGTGTTATAGGTTAGTTCCATTACCTCCGCCAGAGATTCCTCAGGCCCCTTTGCAGTCCAGCTCCCTCTCCACCTGTGTTCAATGGACTCCAGTCTGTTCTGTGTGACTATAGATTAATTTGCGTTTTACATAAATGGAGTCATGCAAGATGTACTTTTTGTGTGTCTGGCTTCTCTCATTAAGTGTAATGATTTTCAGACTCACCCAGGTTGTTGTGAGTCAGACGCTCCCTCCTTTTATATTGCTGAGTATTTTATGGTGTTTAAATGTGAATACAATTCTTATCTTGAATAGGTGACTCCTATTGTTGGTTCCTTTGTGGGGGGAACTCTCCACGTGAATCTGAGCAGAGGTACTTTACTCCCACATGGTAGGGTCAGCATGATGGTCCGCATTTCCCAATCTTGGTTACTTGGTGAGAGTTCGAGATCAGGCTCCCCTGTTTCTCCCTCCCTTCCAATAATCCTCCCTTTTCGCATCAGTATTTATTGAGCACTGACTATGTCCCAGGCACTGCTCTAGGCACGTGAGTACATAAGAAACAAATAAAAATGCCTCCTATCATGAAGATTGCCAAGTCTGTGAAGATACAGACAATAAAAGAATAAATGTTACAAAATATTAGTTGGTTGTAAGTGCTACCAAGGAAACTAAAGCAGGAAAAAGGGATAGGGAATTCTAGGATGGAAGAGATGCAGCTTGAATCTGATGGTCAGGGAGGGTCTAACTCGGCAACATTTAAGAGAGCCAAGTTTCAGAGCAGAGGGTCCAACCTGTACTCTGGGGCTCCAGTGTAACACTAATATCTAGAACATGAGCTCTTGATGTGGGCAGACTTTTAACAGCTCAGAATGGATAAAGCCTCAGGCACCCATTCTTGAGTTTCCTATGACTTGTGCCTCCCCAGTGCAAGGAATTTTCCCTGGTCCAATTGACTTCTCTATGGTATTTGTTCTGAGCTTAGAAAAGGATGTGGAGAAACTGGAGCAGGTTCAAAACACACACACAGTCAAAGTGAAGGAAAATCACGCTTAGATGGAAATCTGATCTTACTTTTTGACATTGGATGCTTCAGCCAGGGCTTGCCACTTTTTTTCTGGTGAATGTCATCTCACCCTAAAGTTAAATATTGAATGACCAACAGTGGTGAGGATTGGAAGTATGGAGTTAGGTGGAGGTTGGGTTGGGAAAACTGATCTGACAGTGAGTTGCTGTAAGTCTAGATAGAAAGTAGGTGAGAAAGCTGGATGCCATTGAGCTAGTGTCTTTGTTTCCCAGGGCTGCCATGACAAATTATCATAAACTGGGTAGCTTAAAATGGTAGAACTTTATTCTCTCACAGTTTTGGCTCCTAGAAGTCTTAAATCCAGTTATCGGCATGGTCATGCTCCCTCTGAAGTTTCTAGGGAAGAATTCTTCCTTGCCTCTTTCTAGCTTCTGGTGTTACCAGCAATCCTTGGCATTCCTTGGCTTGTAAATGCATCACTCCAATATTTGTCTCTTTCATCACATGGCTTTCTCCTTGTGTGTCTGTGTGTATCTGAGTCCAGATTTCCTTCTTCTTAAAAGGACATCAGTCGTATTAGAGTCCACTCAAATTCAGTATGATCTCATCTTAACTTGATTATATCTGAAGACCCTATTTCCAAATAAGGTCTCAGTCACAGGTTCCAGGAGGAAGGACTTGAACATGTTTTGGGGGAGACACAATTCAACCCACAAATGATTGTAACCTGATAAACTTCTAGTTATTCCCCCTAACATGCTTAAAAGACATTTTTTTTTCATTCATACCCATGCCCTCCAGTCTTTGGGCATTTTAATACTAGCAATTCCATCCCTCCCTTTCTCCATACACACACACATACACACACATGGTTCATTTCCAAGGTCCACCAATCAAGTGTAATTAACCTGTGGGATCTTATCTTTTTAAGGGCAGAGGGCTGGGCTAGATGTCTAGTAGATGATATGAAAATGTTGGATGTTGCGGCATTCTCCTGAGTTGTTAACTTCAAAGCATACTATGGCAAATGATTAGAATCTTGGGTTTTGGAGTCAGACAGGCCCAAGGTCAAGTTCTGCATTTATTCATGGTCATACCATTACTAAATTACAATCTACAAAAAGAAGGTTATAAAGCACCTACTTTGTATCATGAAAGTTGAATGAGATAAAAAGCCAAATCCAGCCGAGTATTTGCAAAAGGGAATGCATTACACCTAAGACAGGTTTATTTCTAGAATGCAAAATCATTTACTGTTAGAAAAATGAAATTCATTGAATTAAAAGTTTAAGGAGAACTACCTGAAAGTCTCAATTAACTCATTAAAAATTCTTGAATAAAATTCAACACCATTAATGATTTTGCAAAACAAAAAGAAGACAAAACAAAAAGAACAAATAAAAACCCTTTAGCGAACAAGAAGAGGACCACTTCTTAGCCATAACAAAGAGAATCCAACAACAAATACAATAAACATAATTTTTAATAGTGAAACATTGGAAACATTTCTTTTAAAATCAGGAGTTAGACAAGGATACCCACTACTGTAGCTTCCATTCAACAGTGTACGGAAAGTCTTAACCATCAACAGAAGATAGGGAAAAGAAAAAAAAAAACAAAAACATCATTCTCATAGACAATATGATTCTGAATATATAAGGCTCAAAAGAAACTGCAGCCAATTATTAAACTTAATAAAGTTTAGCAAAATCAAATGGGTTTTTATATTTACCCATGATAGTAAGTTAGGAAACATAATTTAAAATATAATTTACAACATATCTGTTTTTCCAGTCTTCAACAAGAACAGATATAACAAAAGTTGGGCAGTACTTTTATGGAGAAAATTTTAAAACTTTACCAAAAGACATTAAAGGAACCCTAATTAAGTGGAGAAATACACCATGTACAGTTACTGGAAGCTTCAATAGCATAAAAATGTCAGTTCTCCATAGGTTGCACTGTTTCAATGAGATTCAATAGAAATTATGACAGGTGCTTGTAGGAACTTGACAAGCTGATTTTCTGATTCAAAGTTCCAAGAATAAGCCAAAATTCCCTGAAGGGGAATAAAGTGTGTTTTGTTGGGTGTGGGGTGGCTTACAACTTATCAGATATCAAAACTTAGTATGAAGTTAGTTTTTTTTTTTTTTTTTTAATATTTTGAAAGTTGCTTAGATTACATAAATTTACATAAATGTTACACAAAAATTACAGGGATCCCCATGTTCCCCACCTCCCACACCTCCACAACCTCCCGCATAAACATCTTTCACTAGTGTGGCACATCACCCGCAATGGCTATACACATCCTGGGGCTTTGCCACTAAGCATGGACCATAGTTCACATTGTAGACCACACTCTCCCCCACACAGTTCTGCATGTTATATGCTGAATGTAAAATGGCCTATATCTGTCGTTGTAATGTCACTCAGGATAATTCCCAAGTCCTGAAAAAGCCCCTGAATTACAACTGCTTTTCCCTCTCTCTGCCCTGAAAGCGTCCAGTGGCCATTGGCTTCACATCAATGTTGTAATTTCTTCCATTGCTTGAATCACAATATGTCTACAACAGAATACCACTAAGTCCACTTTAGTCCATAGCTCTTCTCCCAATCCTGAGGAGTCTGGGATGGTAATGTCCACTCCACCTCCAAGTGAGAGGGGGCTTATATCCCATGGATAAGATGGATGGGATTATCCTGCCTGCAGCTGCAGACTCTCTCCATTCCCTGGGATGGCCGTTGTCCATCATTGTCTCCCCTCCATGTGTCTTGGATGAGTCCATTGAGCTGTAGATTAGGAGTTGCAGCTGCACTGAGATTCCAGGCTCAGCTGGCACATGGGCAGGCCAAAGGCTCCAGTCTCCAGAAGTACACCTACGAACTCCAGCACCACATACAGGTTTGAATAGGAGGGACTGATGGACCATGTGCAGGGAGGACTTATTTGAGTCCAACTCTGTCACTCTCAGGAGCACAGATTCCAAAATAGAGCCCACTGATAAGGCATCAATCTCTGGAGCTATCCCCCCTTGTATAGGACCTGGGTGTCTCCAGAGCCCTCAGGAGCCCCTCTGTTTGGGGTGATATCCACTTTGGTGTTCTATGAGATCCTACTGAGGTGTGCTAAGCATTACCTCTGGGATGACCTCCCGACTCTCTTTGAAGTCTCTTAGCCACATGAACTCATTTGTCTTTACCTTTTCCCCCTTTTATTCAAGGTCTTTTTCCAGTTGGCACTTGGTATTAATCCCTCATTGCCAGGGAGGCTCATCCCCAGGGGTCATGTCCCACACTGGGGGGAAGGTAATGCATTCATATGCTGAGTTTGGCTTAGAGAGAGGCCACATTTGAGCAAGAAGGAGGCTCTCAGGTAGCAACCCTTAGGCACCCCATAACAGTAGGCTAAGTTTCAATTACAAGAGCAAAGACTTGTAAGGCTAGTCATCAATAACAAGAACCCATCAGTGGACCATCTTCCTTAACCAGACACTGCTCCTGCACTTGGGGGACTGTTGCTGCTCCCTTGGAGAATGTGGCAGTCCTCTCCAGGCTGGGAATTCAGTATTCCCTCATTTATTGAGCGATTCTCTACCCACCGTGACCATGCCGCACCCCTTGATCATTTGAACAATTTTATATATCTTTCATGTATATTCAGGTGAACTTCCTCCCATGAATCCCCCATCCCTGACATCCCCCACCAACGATCCTCTCCCGCTCCCATTGTAACCCTTCTGTGATCCAAACCTTCCTTAAAGATGAAGCCTATATAATAGCCAAATACAATGAATAGGAAAATAAAATAATAATGATAAGTTTAAATGTAAGAGATAAAATACATGGAAACTTAAAAAAAAAACACTAAAAATAAAATAAAATTAAAGGATTGGGATATTCAAAAAATGTGAAAAAACAAAAAAATTTTAAAATTTTTTTGACATTTTTCCTTTTCTTTACCGTTGTTCAATTTGTGTACACACACCCATGCACATACACAAAGACACAGGCATATTAACAGGTGGTATAGAATAGAGAGCCCAGGAGCAGATCCACAGAAAACATATATGGCAACTTAGTGTAACAAAGGTAGCCTAACAGAACAGGGCGCATAGGATGGAGTATATAATTATTATTCTGGGACAATTGGTTATGCATATGGGGGAAGTACATTTGGATCAGTATATCTTAACATACATGAAAATAAGATTCCAAATCGATTTAAGACTTAAATGTGGAAGATAAATGTTAACCTTCATACCTTAGGAAAGGAAAGTGTTTCTTAATCAATACATACCAAAAATGCTAACTATAAAACGAATAAATTCAAGTAATATTAATTTTAGCCATAACAATGAAGAACAGTTGTTCATTAAAAGATAACTAAGCCCAGTCTGTGCCGGCGGCGGCGGCTTTCAGAGCTCTGGGGTGTTAGGGGACCACGGCCACCCTGACATGGTGTACGTATTCCAGCGAAGATAACGCGCCGGGATCCAGGAGTGCAGTGAGGGGCGGATTATATGGCTCCCAGTGCGGGCCTCGGAGCGAGCGCGGGCAACCCGAGCCTAGACCCCTGTCCCGGGATAGCGTATGGAAATTCCTACAAGTGCCCCTCTAAAATTGACAAGAAAACAAGAAAAAATAATGAACCTTTAAATATTGTAATTTCCAACACCCACTTTATTTCTTCAGCCAGAAATGTATGAGGCATCATGGACTCTGGTTCTTTTTCATGTCAAACCAGCCACTAAAGCCCACTGTTCCTTCCTATGTGTGATCTACCTGAAGATAAGTACACCATCACATCTCCATTTAGTGACCAGAAGAAGAGGAACACAAAAGAAATGACTATGGAATGATATTTTGTATAATAATAGCTAAACACATTTTACTCACTTAATACTTGATTATGTGATTTTGGTAATTGAGGAATAAAATGGTTAGGAGACATGACAGACTTCATGAACTTTATGGCAGTACCATATTTACAGAAATAGGTATGTCATATGATGTTTTATATATCTCATAATAAAGTATTTCAAATATGAAGTAAAAAAAAAAAAAAAAAGATAACTAAGACAATATATGAAAAGATAAGCCACAAACTTAAGATATTTGTAAAACATCTCCCTGCCAAACACTAAAGAGGTTTTACAAAGTTATAAGAAAAAGATAGACAAACTAACAATACAAGGGCCAAAATAAATGTAAAGTCATAACATTTAAGAGGAAATACTAATGGAAAAATAAACATGAAAAAAGGCATATCTTCATTAATAATCCATGCAGTACAAATTAAGACTACAATAATATACCATTTATTACCTTCAAGACTGGCAAAATTAAAATGTCTTGTAATTCCAAGTATGGGTGAGTTTGAGGTTCAGTGTATATTAAGTCAGTCCATCATGGGTTGCAATTTACATTTGAACAAAGCTGGCATTACCTTTAATGCCAAATAAGTGCATATCCTACAACTGAACTGTCTATTCCTTGTATAAACCCTGAGAAATACGTGCCAAGGGACATATACATAGGTATTCATATATAATTATTTGTTATAGAAAAAAGTTGGAAGTAACTCAGATATCCATTGATAGGAGAATGGATAAATAAATTTTGCTATGTTGACAAAATAGAATATTATTCAGCTATGAAAATTAACAAATTAGAACTGCATTGAAGAATATAGATGAATCTTAGAAAAATAGTCCTGTTTGGAAAAAAAAATTCACATCAAGGATTTTTTTTACAACATGAAGCCATTCTTATGAAATTCAGAAAGAAGCAATACTAAACAATATTGTGTTTGGAGATACATATCTAGGAGATAAAATGATTTTTAAAACAAGGGGACAATACAACCCAAATTCTACTGAGAGTATAGGAGGACGGATTCCGGGAGAATACACAGGTAGCTTCAATAGACTAGGTAAGGCTCTATCTACTTCTTAACTTTCATGGGAGGATCACAAGTGTTTGTTTTATTGTGCCTCATAATCTAAATTTCTTACATATGTTTTTATAAAAATTGCAGAATTTTTAAAAGCTGAAACATAGCACTGAATGAAATTGTAGCGCTAAAAGGGATCAGCACCCTGCCTGCTGCCTAATAGCTGAACAAAAACAATACCTGTCACTTTTATAACTACAGCTGTTTTTCAAATGATGGTCATGCTCTTTGGTGCTCCCTCATATGTAAATTATTAAAATAGAAGATCAGGGCTGCAGAGGGCTCTATCATGTCGACCCGAGGGTGGACCCTGACTTCAGGTAGAGTTATTCCTGTCTGCCACTCCAGGTTTCTTTGCCTCTCCACTCATTGTGTCTATGGGGAATGGATAGCTGGCCTGATCAAAGCTCACAAAATAAATGTTATTCTGAGCTGCAGGAGAAAAAAGTTTCCTAAAACGATGTATGCAATATTATTAATCTTGAAAATTACCTTGAGGGAAAGATGTGTTTAAACTGATTTGACTCCAGGAATCAGAAAAGCAGTATTCTCATTTGGAGGGTAGCATTTTTAACAGTGATTTTGATGTAGGGCAAGTAACTTCATTATGTCTCATATAAAGATTAAGTTTTGCTTGTTCTCCCATGCTACTAATATTTTCTTCTGCCACTTTGGGTAATTAACAAGGTTATCTGTTGTTGTAATGACAGGGATTTTTTTTTTAAGGGAGCTATCTGCTTCTTCTGCTAGTCTCTGCATGAAATGGTTGTACTGCTGGGGGGTATGTAGCTCCTAATGGCAGAGCCCCCAAATATATAAAGCAAATATTGACAGGTTTAAAGGGAGAAATATTTGGTTATACATTAATTCTAGCAGACTTCAATACACCACTTTCAGTAATGGATAGAACATCTAGATAGTAGAGCAATAAGAAAGTAGAAGATTTGAACATAAGTAGAAATTAATTAGCCCTAACAGATATATTTATAGAGAATACTTCACCCAGTCGCAACAGAGTACACATTCTTCTCTAATGCACGAGTCATTCTCCATAATAAACCATATGTTAGGTTACAAAACAAGTCTTCATAAATTTCAAAATATATAATCATACAATGTATATTCTCCATCCACAATAGAATGAAGAAAAGAAATCACAGAGGAAGAACTGAAAATTATACAAATATGTGGAAAATAAACAACCAATTTTTCAAAGAATAAACTGCAAGGGAAGTTAGGAAATACCTTGAGGTGAATGAAAACAAAAAACACAAAATATCAAAACCTATGGGTTACAGCAAATTCAGTGCTAACAAGGATAATTATAGCTCTAAATACTTACTTATAAAAAGAAGAAATATCTTAAATCAGAGACCTAATCTCACAACTGAAGGATCTAGAAATAAAAGAGCAAAGTAAACCTTAGTCAAACAGAGGGAAGAAAATAATAAAGATTCGAGAAGAGATAAATGAAATAATTTTAAAAACAGTATGGACAATCTATGCAACCAAAATTTGGTTCTTTGAAAAGACCAGTAAAATTGACAAACTTTTAGCTAGACTGCCAAAGAGAAAAAGAGACAAGATACAAATAATTAAAATGACAAATAAAAGGGGGACATTATAACCAACCCCACAGTAACAAAAATTATTATATGAGGATACTATGAACACCTGTATACCAACTAATTAGATAACCTAGATGAAATGGACAAATTTCAAGAAATACAAAAACTATTTTCACTGACTCAAGAAGAAATAGAAGGTCTAAGCAGACCAATAACAAGTAAAGAGATTCTATCTGTAATTAAAAACCCTCCCAACAAAGAAAAGCCCAGGACCAGATGACTTCACTGATAAATTTTTCTAAACATTCCAACAAGAATTAACAACAATCCTACTCAAACTCTTACAAAAAATTCTAGAGGAGGGAACACTTCCTAACTCATTCTATGAGGCCAACATCACCCTCATATCAAAGCCATATAAAGATAAAACAAGAAAAGAAAATTATAGACCAATTTACCTTATGAATAGAGACACAAAAACTTCAACAAAATAATGGCAAACCAGATCCAACAGCACACTAACAGAATTATGCACATGATCAGGTGGGCTCTGTTCCAGGTATACAAGGATGGTTCACCATAAGAAAATCAACTAATGTAGTAGTAACATTAATAGAACAAAGGAAAAAAAACATGTGATGATCTCAACTGATGCCAAAAAAGCATTTGACAAAAATCCAGGACCCACTCTTCATAAAAACACTCATAAAATTAGAAAATAAGGAAATTTCCTCAACATAATAAAAGGCATATATGGAAAATCCACAGCTAACACCTTACTCAATGCTGAAATAGTGAAAGCTTTCCCACTAAGATTAGGAACAAAACAAGGATGACCATTGTCACACTGTTAATTCAGCATTATACTGGATGTTCTAACCAGAGCAATTAGGCAAGGAAAAAGGAAATAAAAGTCATCTAAATTGGAAAAGAAGTAAAACTTTCCCTATTTGCATTTGATACGATTCTATATTTAGAAAATCCTGAAAAATCCACAAGAATGCTATTAGAACTAGTAATGGAATTTAGCAAAGTGGCAGGGTACAAGACCTTATGCAAAAATCAGTAGTGTTTCTATACACTAGTGATGAACCATCTGAGATCTGAGGAGATTTTCTGAGGAAGAAATCAAGAAAACAATCCATTTACAATAGCAACTAAAAGAATCAAATATCTAAGAATAAATTTAAACAAGGATGTAAAGGACTTACACATGGAAAACTATAAGACATTGCTAAAAGAAATCAAAGAACACTGAAATAAACAGAACATTCTGTGTTAATTGGGAGACTAAATATTTTAAGATGTCAATTCTACCCAAATCTATTTACAGTGTCAACTTAATCCAGTATAAATTCTAACACCCTTCTTTTCAGAAATGAAAGAGCCAGTCATCAAATTTATTGGAAGAGTAGGGGCCCTGAATAGCCCAAACCATCTTGAAAATGAAAAATGAAGTTGTAGGACTGAAGCGTCATGATTTTAAAACTTAATACAAAGCTACAATTAAAAAACAACAGCATGGTTACAGGAACAAGGGCAAACGTATATAATAATGGAATTGAATTGAGAGTTCAGGAATAAGCCCTGACGTTTATGGCCAATTGATTTTTGACAACGGTGCCAAGTCCACTCAGTGGGGCAAAGAATAGTCTCTTCAACAAATGATGCTGGGAAAACTACATCTCCATATGCAAAAGATAGAAAGTGGACCATACCTCATACTATATGCAAAAATTAACTCAAAATGGATCAAAGACTTAAATATAAGAATCAGGACAATAGATTCCTGGAAGAAAACATAGGGAAACATCTTCAGGACATTGTGTTAGGCAAATGGTTTCTGAGAGTTTCCACCAAACATGAACAACAAGTAGAAAAAAAGTAAATAATGGAACTTCTTTGAAATTAAAAACTTTTGTGCATCAAAGGACTTAATCATAAAAGTAAAAAGATAACCTACAGAATGGATAAAATATTTAGAAACTGCATATCCTATAAGGGTTTAATGTCCAGAATATATAAAGAAATCCTACAACTCAAAAGCAAAAAGAAACAATGCCACTAAAAGAATGGGTATAAGATTTGAACATACATTTCTCCAAAGATGTAAAAAATGACCAAAAAGCACACGAAAACATTTTCAACATCATTAGCCATTAGGGAAAATCAAATCAAAACGCACAGTGGAAAAAACCTTTCACATCTTTTAGAACGGCTAGTATTAAAAAAAAATAGAATAAATGAAAAGCCAAGGAGAGGATTTGGAGAAATGGAAACTTTAGTGCTTTGTTCTTGGAAAGGTAAAATAGTGCAGCCACTGTGGAATGCAGTTTGGTGGTTTCTCAGAATGTTAAGTACAGTCTTACCATATGACCCATTATTTTACTTCTATGGATATACCCAAAAGAACTGAAAGCAGGGGCTGGAACAGACATTTTCACAGCAATGTTCCTGGTGGCATTATTCACAGCTGTCAAAAGATAGAAGCAACCCAAGTGTCCATCAACAGATGAACTGATGAACAAATGTGGTATATCCATACAATGGAATATTATTCAATGGCAAAAAGAAATGAAGTTCTGATATATAGGGCAACATGGATGACATCATGATGAGTGAAATAAGCCAGGAACAAAAGAATAAATATTGTATGTTGTCACTGGTGTGAAATAAGTAGAATAAGCAAATTTATAGAGCCAGACTCCAGAATATAGGTTACCAGGAGCTAGGATAAGGGTAGGAGATGAGGAGTTAATGCTTAACTGGTACAGAGTTTTTGTTTAGGGTGATGGGTACATTACGGTAGTGGATGGCAGCAGGGCACTGTGAATGTAATTAATGCCATTGAATGATATATTTGACTGTGGTTAAAAGGGGGAAATTTTAGGTTGAATACGCTACTAGAATAAATCTTTAAAATAACACACCATAAGTCTACCCAACACAAATAGTGAACCCTAATGTGAAGAATGGTCTACGGTTAATAGTATAATTATAATAATATTGCTTCATCAATTGTAATTAATTTACCGCACTAATGCAAAATGTTAATAGTAGGGAAAACTGTGTGTGGAGGTGGATATATGGGAAGTCTGTGTTTTCTGCATAATTTGCCTACAATTTGTATTCCCTTCTCTTTCCTTACCTTTCCTGAATTTTGCAGAAGCATCAGGTACTTATATTTGAATTTCAATGCCTTAGAGCTCCAGTGCTTTCTGGTTTAGCCAAGCTTGCCCTCTCTAAGAAATCCAGTGTCTTGTTTCCAAGCCATGTGATCATGGTCTTATTGCTGCATCAGGAAACTTCCTGGCTCTGTTTATGGCGTTCATGGGCTGCCCAAACTTACCTGTCACTCGATATCCAGGACATGGGATTTGTTCTTTATGGGGAGAGATTCTTTTAAGGCAAGGGCCTTATAAATATTGCTCATATAAAATTGTCTTCTTCAGATGGTTTCCAAATCTTCAGTTGCTCTCCCTTGCTGTCAGGATGAACTACAAGCCTGTGAACATAGAATTCAATACTGTCCAGTTTGATTCATAGATGTACCTCCTTCTGGTTCTTTATGTAAACCCCCTACCCCAAGTATATATACTCAAAGGCAGATAATATAAATAAGGAGGGTTTGGGACTGTGGGTAAATTAGAGTGTGTATGTCCTACTGAAAGGAATTCAAATTCATTAAAAATGCATTTTAGTAAAATAAAATGTAAATGAACAAATAACCACCTTCTTTTCTCTAAAAAAAAAAAAAAGAAAAAAAAAATTACCCCAGATAAACAGTAAAGTCAGAACTTGGCCCAGGGTGAGCCCCCTGTATCCCTGCATTTGGCCTCCACCTTTGCCCCCCTTCCCTTTATGTGGTCCTGCCACTGTGCTATCTTTTTGGATAACCTGTCCTCTCTGGAGGCTGCCACTGCACATATCACTGGGTCAGAAGGCTCTGCACTCCCATGACACTTGTCATCTCTACTTTTCCTGGCCCCAGCACCCAGTGTCTAACATTGTAGTAATTATTTTAAACATCACATTCCCCAAGAGATTTTAAACTGCTAATGTTCAAGTCATGTGTCTTAGATGTCTGCTTGCTCAAAGTACATTGCACAAAGCCTTGCCACTGCTAGAATCTCAAAAAATACTCTGGTTGTTGTTTGATCCATCAGCATATATAAACTAAAATTGAGTTAGTTAACCAATCAACTGAATGAATATCCCTTCATTACTGTTTTTATAGAGTTCAAGCACTTTCTTTTCCCCTGAACTCTGAAATGTTCCCATTTTAATAATGAATAATTCTAATAACCAGTAATTATAATAATGTTCCCTGAGATGGGATAATTTGGTTGACTCACTTGACACATCTATAAATATACACTGGATAAAATAAAATGCATCTTGGTGGCTTTGCCCTTACAAGTATTTGAAAGCACCAAGTTTTTATTTGATGGTGGCCCTGATCTGCTTCAGAGATTATAGTTAAGAGAGGAGAAAGTTGGGGCAGACATTTTATAGTTTACAAGCTACTAGTTTCAGCCCCGTGTTTAAAAGCTACTAGTTCCAACAAACAAAGAAACAAACAAAAAGTACAGCTTGATTTAAATAATGATGACAGTACAAATATATCCTGATTGTCAGGAGACAATCCTCTTAGGGATTTTACCTAGGAAACCACTTGGGGACATCCTGGGAGGTTGGAAAAAGGACTCTACATGTATGACTGTGGTTAAACTGACTGGGAAAGCCAGAAGAGACACAAACTTCCTCTGAGCACTTTTTCCAAAAATGGAAATTTTAAGAATAATTTCTAAGGCATCATGATGATCATTAAGACTGTGATAAAGACTTTAGAAGAAACAGGATAAACAATACGATCTGAAGGGCTGCAAGATGGTAGTCCAAGGGCAACCTGTTTGTAATATGCTCCCTCTTCTACCAACCAATGGAACATGTTCTGTCCCCCTCAGCCAGCCCCTCACACCCATCCCCCTGACTCACTCCTGATAAGAGAACTTGGCTATTCTCACAGTCTTCTTTTTGCTGAATCACTATTTTGGAGTTCTTGCCAGTCTCAAATCAACAGTATAAAAGTGAAATCAGAGAATAGATAATGGGCCTATTTGTTTTCATTTTAGTTATTCTTTTCATTTTTTCTTTTATCACTGTGTGTAAACAAGGGCTGGAAATAGACGCACATATGCAGATTTGTTCTTAATCCCCCAATTCCTGTCTCCTGCAGGCTGCTGTTCCTGAAATTGCTTGGCCCCTACCAGTGGCTGCCTCTAAGCTCCCAGCCAGAAGGGAGCTGAGTGTACTCCATGTTGGTTGGAAGGAGAAGGGCTGAGATCCCCAGACCACCTTTCTGAGCTAGGAAAACAGCTCCTGGCCTTCCGTTCTTTGGCACTGTACTTACTGATGGATTGAGTCATTGTTTTGGGTAGTGCAGCTTTTTTTGTGTGTGCTTTGGGCTGTCGGCAGAAAGCTGTTTGAATCAGAGGCTATGTACCATGCCATCTTGGCAATTCTGTATTTTCAGCATTTTAGTCAATGCAAGGAGTAAGAGAAATTGTAATTGAGGCTGCCTTTCCATAAATCATGTCACAGAGAATCATGTCACAGCACATCCAAATGATGGGTCCAATAGGAACTTGTGCCCCCTGCCTGGGGATTCTACTGGAGGGTGTTGGGAAATCATGTGTGATTGCTGAGCAATGCAGTCAGAAACAAATGGAAAATAAAATCTGAGTTTCCCGGCAGGATAATGAACTCTGGGCAGGGACAGGATTTGGGGAGACCAATAGCAAGGAATGATCAAACCAGAAAATCCAGTTGGAATTGGCAGGGCAAGCTCATATGCAGCCTAGTTCTAATGGAAGAAGCAAGGAAATGAGATGGCACCATCTCAAGGAGAAGCCAACTTATTTTTAACTGTAATTGACTGTCATGGAAACACTGTCAGCAGTTAATGTTCTTTGTGCAAGAACAGGAGAGTCAGAAAGGAAAACAAAATGCCCTGGCTGAGGGGCCCCTCAATCTATAGGTGATGCGTAGTCCATATATGATAGATAGTCACCCAAAACTGAAGTCTGGGTGAAAGGAAATTGAATAGACCTTTGTGAGACTTTGTTTGTGATCCTGCTGGTTTTCCCAAAGTGTTATGCCAACTTTTCTGTTCTTGTACACACTTAAGGAGCCAGGAATCCATTTGGCTTTTGTTTTTCACTGTACTTTGAGTGTGAAATGTCAACAGTAGCTGGTTGTGGGGCCACTTTGCAGTCAGACAAAGATGGAAGCCCATCTGTCAGAGTTACTGGCTTCAGAGGGCACTGCAGCACTGAGCTCATTCAGAGGGGGTTCTCAGCCTCAAAATGGAAAGTCTTCTTGAAATAGGGATGAGAAAGGCACAAGGGAATGGAAAACAAGCTGTTACATACTTGAAGGAATGTGAGTTTTACATAATTTTCCCAGGGGAGAATCAGTAATTCGGGTATCCAGCCTTTTCCCCAAAGCAGCCACTGGACTAGAGCTTCCACTCCAGGCACTCTTCTAGAAAAGAGGTGGCAAAGGAGTGTGTATAAATGAATGTGTCCACACATGCTGCCTGCATGCTTTCTGCATGGGGAGTCTTCATATAGAATGTATAAGGAAACGGAGCCTGATAAGTGACATTCTTAGTTATTATAGGGCCAGAAACCCTTACTTTGTGAGCTCTTATATTTTTCTTGTTTATTGCCCTCTTGGATTTCTATAGTTAGTTCTTTTTGGAAATGCTGGACTCTAACAGCTGTACTGAGGGGAATCAAGGAAAAGATTGTGTCTTGTTTTTTGTCTCTTTCACTGCTGGGAACAGAGAGAAAATAGAAACAAACTCGGAGGGAAAAGTATCCTGTCACCAACAGGGATTTTCTTCCAGCTTGCTTTTTACCCCTCTGCTTGGAAGAATTTGTTTTGCTTGTTGGTGGAGGCATTTCCTTGCATGACGGCTTTTGGTTTTGTTGGTGTCTCTCCCCAAAGGTGGCTCTTGGTTATACTTTAAGAACAACGAGCTCATCCAGAGAAGACAAGGTCAGCAGGTAGACTGAATGTGGGCTGCTGGTCCTGAGAGCGGTGGGCTGTCCTCTGGACACCGGGACACATGTGGGTTCCTGATGTAATGGCGGCTGCTGACCTGCCCAGTTAGCTTCCTCAAAAGCCTTTTTCCAAGCAGGTCCTAGTAGCAATCTGTGTTTTTCCAGCATCTTATTCTCTGCTGTATCCCCAGCATGTAATACCATGTTTGGCTCATGGAAGGTGCTCATTGAATTAGTGAATGCATAAATGATCGAAAAATGAATCAAATATAGTTATGAATATCTCAGGAAAAAATCCTGCACACAGTAATTTCACTCTGCCAGACATTTTCATTTAATTAGGCATGATGCTAATTGCTAACTTTGCAACGACCTGGTGAGGTGCTATTACTCGCAGCCATAGCCCTTGAAGTGGCCCACCCAAGCTAACCCAACAGTCTGGCTCGGAAGCTCCATGTTTCCATGTTGTAAATCTTGGTTGGTGCAGTGTTTGAGCACATGAGCTAGGGAAGCAGACAGCCTGGTTTGAATCCCGCCTCCACACTTAACGCTGTACATTCAGGCAAGTCCTCTCCAAAGTTTAGTTTTCTCCGCTGTAAAATGAAGACAGCCCTGGCACCTCTACAGGGTGGTGGTGGGGATTAAATGGCATGATGCAAACCACTTAGCCTAGTGCCTGACACCCAATAAGCACTTCTTAGATGTTAGTTCTAATTGTTATTATGTGCTTTGGGTTCCTGGTGTTGAGGCACAGGCTTCATGAAATAGGTCAGAGGATGGGAAACCAAGACAGGGGTCATTCAGGATAAATTTCCTCTCTTAGGAGCCCTTGTCTGGTACTGAGGATCCGTATCTTAGAGCAGGAGGTGGCAAAGTACTGCTATAAAGGCCTGGCCAGTAAATATCTTAGGCTATGGCAGTCATATGGTCTCTGTTACCACAATGCAGCTCTAAAAGAAGGAGCATGGCTGCGTTCCAGTCAAACTTTATTTACAAAAACAGGTGGGTCGTGGTTTGCAAAACAGCACTTTAGGTCAATGGTACTCAACACTATCTATGCTTTAGTATCACCTGGGGAGCTTTCAGAATACCTATGTCCAGACTCCATTCTCAGAAATTATGATTTAAATTTTCTAGGGTGGGGTCCAGACATCAGTATGGTTTAAAACCCCCAGGCGACTCTAATGCAGAGTTGAGATCCACTGATTTGGGTCATTGAAGCCAGGAATAGAAGACCATCAAAGCACCCCCTCCCGCCCCCATCCAGGCTTCTTCCTCATCCCATTTCAGAACCCTGGGATCAGCAGTGGGGCCTGTGGACGGTAGTGGGCCAGGCTGTCATAAATCCCCTTTGCTTAATGCACAGACCATATCGCTTTTGTATCTAGAGGGAAGCCTAATTATCTGTGTAATAAATGCGTTGCTCTTTCAGGGAACACAGTCCAGCTGTTACTGTGCATTTCAGCTGAGGCTGTGCTTTTTGCTATGTAATTGTCTTTCAGCATTGGCAGTTGGACAGAGTGGTTTTGAGGGGAAACAGTCTACCCATCTCCCTCGTTGAAGCTGTGGTTGCTATGGTGGAGTTAGGAGTGGGTTTCCAGATGCCAAAACATCTGATTTAGGACAAGTCACTCTTCTCTAATGCGCCCTAGAGGAAGGGCTCCAAGAATTCTGCTGGGCATCATCTACCTGTGAAGGGGATAGAGGTTGGCCTAAGACAGGGAATGAGCTTAGACCTAAATGTCCAAGCTTCCTTAAGAATTATATAAAACAGAGTTTCTTAATATGTGATTCCTCAGCATTTACATAGGAATAATCCTCTGGCACCTTGCTGCAGTTTCTGGGTTGCACTCCTGACCCATTGAATCAGACTTTTTGAGGTGGAGCCTGGCATATGCATTTTTTAAAAAAGATTTATTTTCTTTATTTATTTCTCCCTATCCCCCCCAACCCCCACCCCGTTTGTGCTTGCTGTCTGCTCTCTGTGTCTGCTCGTCTTCTTTTTTAGGAGGCACTGGGAACCGGACCTGAGACCTCCCATGTGGGAGGAAGGTACTCAATCACTTGAGCCACCTCTGCTACGTGCTTTTTTTGTCTCTCATTATGTTTCCTTGTTGTGTCATCTCGTTACGTCAGCTTGCCATGCCAGCCCATTGCTTCAGTTCGCTGCCTTTTTCGTCTTCTTTAGGAGGCACAGGAACTGAACCCAGGAACTCCCATGTGGTAGGAAGGCACCCAACTGCTTTAGCTACATGTAATATGCATTTTTAATGAGATACCTGGATAACTTTGACATTTGAGAGCTGCTATTCTGGAGCAAGCACTTCAGCATCCTTAACAAAGAAGATAGACTGATGCGTTTAAAGTCTTCCTTTAAGCAGCCCAGTTAGGTCATGACAGAGCTAGGGTATGAATCCAGGTCTGTGTATCAACCAGCTATTCCTGTGTAACCAACTCTCCCCAAAACTTAGAGGCTCAAAACTGTAAGCCTTAGTTATTATTCACAAGTGTATGGCTCAATTGGGTGATTTTTCTGGTCCTCGTTGGGTTCACTCATGTGTTTTGGTAGGCACTGATGACCTTGGCTGGGCTCTCTCTTGTGTTTAGAGGTCAGCTGGCTGCATCCTGTTTGAAGATGGCCTTGGCTTAGCTTCCTGGGTCCTCTTCCAAGTGGTCTTTTATCCTCCAGCTAGTGTAGATTGGTTCACCAGATGGTGACAGCATCACAAAAGAGTGGCAGTGTCAAGGCCTCTGAAGGACTAGGCTCAGAACTGGGATGCTGTCACTTCCACTACATCCTGATGCCAAAACAAGTAACAAGGGAAACCTAGAATCAGAAGATGAGGAAATAGATTCTAGTTCTTAAAGGGAAGAGCTGAGAATCCCATTGCAAAGATCATGGATACAAAGAGGCACAAAAACCTGGGGCCTTGATGAATCTTATGAAAGCCTATTACATTTCGTCTGGGCTTTTTCTAAACATATGAGTACCTTAAACTTTTTTTTTTCTGCCAACATTTCCAAATTTTTAGGGTGCATAAGTAGTTAAATAGTCTCTTGAATTCTATTCCTAAATTGATTCCTCTTTGAAGAAGAATCAAAAATCACATACCCGAAGGGACCCAAGAACTCATCTGATTTAACCCCGCTATCTGACACTTGAATTCCCTGATTGTATCAGTTTAAGCATAGTGTTTATCCATTTTCTGCTCAAACACATCCCATAACTCCCTGGAGAACTCACTGGCATGCAAAGCAACTCATTCTAGCCTCAGAGTTCTTATCATTAGAATATAATTTCTTACGTGGAGGCAATGTTTACTTCTGTCTAGATTTCAACTTTTGGTCCTGCTTCTGCCTTCTGAAGCAGTGAAGAAGAAGGTCTCATTGCCCTTACCAGAACATCCTTTTCCCACATTCACAAAACAGTTACAAACCCCTTTCCTCACTAGTCAGTTTTCTGTGCCAATTTTCTACAATTTTTTCTCATAAGACATAAATGTAAGTTCCCTCCCAGTCGAGGTTGTTCCTTTGAAAGCACTCATTTCTCAATGGCAGCCTAGTATTTTTGGAATGGAGCACGTTTTTTTTTGCAATCAGATGCTCTGGATTTAACTTTGGTATCTTGAGCAATTCTTAAAACCCATGGGGCCTCCATAAATGTCAGTTTCTTTCCTTTCTTACTCCCTCTGAAAGAATGACCTTTGACGTATACACAACTTTTATTCCAATATCTTGAGTTTGAATTAGCTCTTGGATTTTTAAAATTAAATATTAACACTAAAATCACTAGCATATTTAAATGTCCACCTGGAAATATGTTTTGAATTGTGATTCATATGGAAGAAATAGTAAAGTCTTCATTTATTCCAAACTGAGGGCATACATCGTTTTGATACCTACAGATGGTAATTTAAGTAAATAAGTGACCTAAAACCAAGAGATTTAAGTTCTTCCCACCTCTTTTGAATTTAGGCTTCTGGGAAGGAAAAACAAATCTGAATTTGGAAAAAAGTAAGGACAAATTGGATGCAGCGAAAAGACCAGGAAAGTAGGCAATAAAGCAGAGGAGAATAGGATGTTAACAATAGACTGTGATGTGAAACCAAAACCATTAAGGAAGGAGAAAACACAGGTAAGGGAGAGAATGCAGGTCAGAACACATAAAGTCAACTCTGTGAAGAATAGCAGCATTTATGTTCAAAGGGTGAGGCTTAATATGAGATGTTTCTGAATCGTAATATATAGAAATGAATAGAATCTGATTGCAAAGGAAAATGGTCAAGAGAATAAGACTATGGAGACAAAAGAATGGATTTTGGTAAATACTATGTAAATTGCATGTTAGATTGTCTTATGTGACTATTAGCTCAGAAAATACTCTTCAGTGTAAAATAGGATAAAATGAATTGTGAAAATGATTTATAAATAAAGGGCCGAGATAAATTCCAAGCTTCAGTGTCATTGATGCGCAGCTACCTGAATGAGCCATTATTCCCACGGGGTGATATTAACTTGTTTTTCTTTTAAAATCAAGCAACTAACAAAAAAGGCAGCATAGTACCATGAAAAGAACATTGAGTGGAGTTAGAATTTGAATTCCCTGGGTTTGCTTTCCAGCTCCACGACTCACTAGCTGTGTGATTCTGGGCCAATCACTTAAGTTCTCTGAACCTTTGATTCCCCATTGGTGAAAAGAACCAGCTCAATTAGCATTAAGGCCACTCTCAGCTATAAAAGTTTATGATTCTCTTATTCTGTATTCTTGGCAAGCCCAGGAGAAGTTTCTTTGGGACGGTCAAGATGTATTTTAGATGGGATTCCTCTCATTTAGAAGCATTTAATCTATTTGAGATGGTAACCTGAAGTTTTGATACATGAGTGAATGAATGGATGGATGGATGTTTGGATGAATTAAATAAAAAGAATTAGAGAGCTGTAAGAGAAACCTGTTATTTGACATTGATTGGATACTAAGTGTTAAATATGAGAAAAGAGACAGATCAATAGAGAGCAATGTAGCCAACAATGGTTTTATGGAAGAGAAAGTTTGAGCTACCCTTGAAAGAAGGGTAGAATTTCTACAGATTTGAAAAGGGAAAGGGAGTCTTTCAGATGGAAGGAATAGAACCTCAAAAGACCTGAAAGGAGATATTCATGTATTCATTCAGCAAGTATTTTTTGAGCATCTTCACACCATACCTTGCACTGTGTCAAGCACTTAGGACCTTAAGGTAGAGATCCCTACGAGCTAGAGAGGAAGACAGGTGTTAGTCATACAATTACACAAATATAAAATTTCATACCTCGATAAATATTATGAAGTAAGAGAACAGAGAGCCATCCGAGCAAGTAGCAGGTAGACCTGATGCTATCTGGGGTGGGAGGTGATCAAAGAGGGCTTCCTGTAGGAAGTATTATCTCTGTAGATACCTGACATATAAGCAGGAGTTAAGTACATGAATAGAAAGGGAGGGAGTGTAGTTTAGGAAGAGAGCATTTTAAGTAGAGAATATCACATGAACAAAGACCCTGAAACTGGGGAATCCATGGCATGTTTGAGGAACCAAAAGAATGCGAACGTGGTTGGAACATGGACAATAAGGGGAAGGGGAGAATCCTGGAGAAGAAGGCAGGTAGGAAACGACCAATCCGAACCAGTGTCTGAGTGCCCAGTGCATGGAGGGCATGTTATGCTGTGTGGCAGGCATTGGGAAGTATAGAGCAGGCCTCAGCTGTGCTTTTTCTTTTCAAAAGGTCCTCTCAGGGCACAGACTCCAGTACAAGGGAATAGGACCTTGAATTGGGAAATAACATCATCCAAAGGTACCTATGGCACGTGAAATTGGAGGCATAGTCAAGAGATTGTCTGAAGAGTTATACAAAAGCCATGGCAAGGGTAAGCCTTGCCATGTTAGCTGATAGGGTCTGCTGGGGTGACCTTCTTGCAAGGCATCATCCAAGACTACGTGTTTCCCTCCCACTTGTTCATTATAATTCAGGAGATTTAAATGAAAACCCTGCCCACAAGGTGTCTCTTCATATTAGGCCCAGGATTCATAGGAACCAAAGAACAACTGCATCCTCCCTTGTGGTCACCTTGCACAAAGCACACTTAAATTTAAGTGACAGTTAAATAAGTCATCCCCAGCACTAACACCTGGCCCCACATTGTGGACCATCCATTTGTGGCATTACTTTCTCCTCCTCCTCAAACTGGTACTCAAAATTACATCCCTGGTGGGCGGTGAGAGAAAGGAAGTATGATAGAGGTAGAGCACCTTCCTGGAGACTCCACTTCACTTGAAGATTGGTTTAAAAATGTATTATTCTAAGCACTTTTATGATATGGAGTAGGCTACAAAACATTTATGAGATTTTTAGACAGAGAGACTTCAAGATATTTACCGCTTTGTCAGACCACTTCAAGTCAAACCCCCAGATTCTTGGTGGGATGCTTTATTCGCTTCAGCCATTGGAGATACTTCCATTGAAGACTGTGAAGAGCATGGAGTTATAAACCTTTTTTTGATACTGTTTATAGGATATACTTCCCTTATCACCAACTTGTTGTAGTAATGAGTTCTAGGAACTTGGCTTTAAAAGTAATTTTTCATTTTTGGTGTTGTAACCTTGCCTCTTGGTCTCCCAGAGGAGTTGTTCTGAAATTTGATAAACAAATACGTATTTACCTACACTCTCCTGTTTTTGTAACCTTCAGGCTCACAGCACATCTTTTAGTCTTCATTTTATCCTCATACTCATACTCTTATGGAGTCATCTTCTCTCCTTCCTCTTGAATCCTTTAGATGACCTTGTCTGTAGCCTCTTCTGTCTCTACTCTTTCTCCTTCTAGATGTGGCAGTTAGACCTATATACAGTGATTCAGAGCCATGTGATTTGTACTTTTGTAGGAGGATGAGAAAATATTTCTGTTTTATTTCCAACATATTTCCTAATGACTAGAATTTTTCACCTTTGTTAGCTGCCCTGTTTTGGGGGAACTTCTCCTTCAGGCCACCTCCTCCTTCTCATCCACAATTGACTCAGCTTATGGCCCCACATCCATTCCAGATGGACTGACCACTCCTTCCTTTGAGTTCTCCCAGCACTCTTTCTCTCTCCACTGCAACCTCATCATGTTGTACTTACCTGCTGACATGTTTGTCCTTCCTTCAAGGTTTTGAGTTTCTGGAGATAAGGGAACCTTATGATATTTAAAATAATTCCATGGTTTTTGATTCACTGGTGAATAAAAGATTCTTCTGTGTCATTGGTGACATCCAATGTCAAGAAAGAACAAAGAAGCGTCATATAAGGGAACACATCCTGGTATCTAGAGTTCTAGAAATGGAATGGGAGTGTTGCGAGACAAAATACAGGATGCCCAGCTAACTCTGAATTTCAGATAAACAACAAAATGTTTGGTATAACTATATCCTGATTAGGATAGAGCTGAATAGCAATAGCATGGGGCATACTTATATTAAATACACATTATTTATCTTAAAGTCTGATTTAACTGGGAGTCCTGTATTTTCTATTCTTTACCTTTTTTTTTTTTGAATAAAAAAGGGTATTCACTGTTTATAAGTTTATTTCTGAGTTGCAAAGATTATTTTAGAATTTCCTGTGTTCCCCCATTCAATCTTGGCTGCCACAACCAGACAGACAGAAAGCTCAAGGACCTTCTTTTTCTTGCATCTGTAGTGGAAACCTTAGCAGCAGACGTTAACTGCTCCAGGTCTATCAGAGATGCATTGTGTTTTCATTTGTTAAATTTGTCAACCCTACTTCAAAGTCAAATAGTCCATCCTCTCCTTCAGGCAGTTTTAAGTTTGCAGTCAACAGTGTGGCCCCATGACAACATCTGGCCCTATGGACAATATCTTATTCACCTTGCACTGTGTTTTAGATTTGTGAATTTATTGCCAATTTTTTTTAAAGGTAGAGATTTTACATTAAAATCCAAATTTTAAGGTTCCCTTGAAAAAATTTTAAGCCTAGTCATACTAAATCAGCTTTTCTGTTTAGCTATGGAGCAGCTAAGCCCCTTTTTAGATGGAGCATGAGTTCTCCATTTCAGTATAGACCCAGGATCCCCTATATCTCTCCATCCTTGAGGTGAAACATCATTTGCCAAGCAATATCACACTCACAGTGTGTTTTCCTTGTATTGAAAGGTACGTGAAACACTTCTTGAACCCACGTCTTTATTCTCTGTCAAAAGCAGGAAAACAAAAGCTAGCCCTAGAGGATCAAGGCTTTCAGTAAAAGTGGGGAAAGTCCTTTTTTTTTGGGTAAGCAAAGAAACTTGCTAAGTGTGTTAAGTGTTACCAAAATGAACCTGTATCTAAAGAACACATATACACCTTGTCAGCAGTATTCATTGCACTGTGGACTTTGTGCACCTTTGAGGTCTCAATCTCCACTAGAAAGTAAGATCTATGAGGGCGGAGGCTTTTTGTTTATTTTGTTCAGTGATGTATCCTAAGCCCATAGAATGGTGCTTGCTTCTTAAAAGATCAATACTTGTTAAAGGAAGGAAGGAATACGCCATCTGAGAGACAGAAAAGAAAATTTCTGTGGCGAGAAATCTTCAAGAACTGAAGATAAATGCTGTCTTCTAGGGGAAAAGAATGACATGGATAAGTGAACAACCTGTGTCTTTTTTATGAATATCTTTTTGGTGTAGCTACTTTATATCTCCTGAGGAAGATGGCAGCTGAGGAAGAGGAAGATAGCAGCTGAAGACAGAAGCCCTTGGCTGTGTACCCTGAGCTTAGAGGAGTATTGTCCCCGCTGGCTTTTGCAAGAGGGGTTTCCTGGAGAATGTCTAAGGATGGAATCAAAGGCACATGTTGGAATGGGTTCTCTTCTGCTGTGTGACCCTGGTTTTCTCTTCTGCTTACAACCCTCCACAGCCCATCCATTCCCTCCCCCTCCCACTCTGGCAGACTCCAGTAAAGGAGAAGCAGAGACCTTCTTGTTTTGATCAGAGCCAAAGCTCACTTTATTTGGAAGATAGAAGACCATCATGACCACAGTCCAGCAGAATGCTATCTAGAGTCCACAGGCCTTGAAAAAAATCAGGACAGCTATAGATTAAGTCTGAACTTGCCTATGGGGAGAGCCTTTATGTAAATGTGAAGGAGGTATTGGCTCTAGGGAATCTGGGTTGAACACCAAAAGCTCCCATTAAAAGTAAGTTTTGTTGCCTCTTCTCATTATGTCTGGTTACCCCTATATTGTCATTATGAATTCACATTTCTTTTCTTAGAAAAGATTCTTCGGGCCATGGCAAAAATACATGGGACAAAGAGATGTAGACAGATGAGGGTTTGTCTTTCCACTACAATCTCAACAATCCAGCCCTGAGTCAGACTTCTGGCCTTACAGCTCCATGCCCAGGAGTGGGGACATTTACTGTGATCTGTCATTATGAACTCCTTCCAGGCTGCCTGCTCTGGGTGGTGGGTGTGAGATGCCTCATCCTCCTAACGTTCTTATATTATTCTCTGAAATTAAGCTCCCCAGGTACAACCTGTTATTCTTCCTGTTGAATATTCCATTGATTGAATTGCTTCTTTCATTCTTCAGCTATCAGATGCTTTTCCCTGGCAGGCTGATGTAATTAGGGAACTAATAACTGAATCAATAAGGAGAAGAGCGGGTTCTTTCGTATTTTCCAGCTGTTCTGATGATTCATTTAGGGCTTACTCTGGGTGTGCTTCAAATGAGTATGTGCTTGTTAAGAGACATGAGACCAAGACCTCTGGTGGAAGAAGGCAAGGGAGAGAGTCTGGATTATTCTCAGTAAAGGCTCAGGAATGATATCCTTGTAGAGGAGGCATCAGGAAGTGGGATATAGGAGAGAACATGGCCTCTTAAATGTAACTTCTCATAAGTAAGAAATGTTTTCAAAGATGTTTATTGTTTGGAAAGCATGCCTTATTTGAGTGTTGCATGTAACACATTGGCTTGAAGCCATGCAGGACTATAAAAATACCATGTGAGTTAATATACTGCCTGTCCAAGGAAGGATTCACCACTATCAACAGTAATCTGTATGCAGTGCAGTGTTGTGGAGAACCCCAATTGCTTTGTCTAATTCTAGTTCCCTGATTTAAAAAGTAGAATTTTAATCTATGGCTTTTTAAAAGGTAGCTTGAGAGATAAACATAACATACATTTTAATCTGGAAATTACTTTTATAAAAAATAAAATAAATAAATAAAATAAAATAAAATAAAATAAAATATAGGCTTGCATTGTTATTGAAACAATACATATCTGTTATTAAAAAAAAAGTCTGAAAATGAAAAGTTAAATTATAAACTATCCGTAATCCCATAATTCAAAGATAATCACTGGTAGTATTCTGGCATATTTCCACCTAATATGTTCCAAGTTTTTGTAATACTTTAAATCAAATTGGTGTCAATATATATGTGTTTTGTATTATATTTTTAAATTATATGTCATGAGCGTTTTCATATCAATAATTTTTAAATCTTACTATGCTTTATTTCCATTTGAAAACCATTTTCTTTTTAATTACAAAACCAGTACATTTACATAATAATTGTAAAACTCTAGATAACCAAAAGAAGGGAATACTGATTGTCTAAAATCTTACCTTGTTAAGATAACTAGTAACAACATGACATATACTGCATGATAGTTAATTATCTGCATTTCTGTCTTCCACTGCACCTGGATTTTTCAACTTTTGTAAACTCTAGCTCTTAGTTCAGTGCCCAGTGCATAGTAGTTGATTGATACATTTTTTTAAAGAATCTCCATTTGCTTCTTCCTCCTTTTTTAAAATAAAATTTTATTAAAGTATATCATTCCTATATGAACATACATAAACAATAAGTGTATAGTAAAATTTGTGAATTTACAAAACAAACATGCATATCATCATACAAGGCTCCCATACATCTCTCCACCACCAACACCTTACATTGTTGTGAAACATTTGTTACAAACTATGAAAGAGCATTGTCAAACTATTACTACTAACTATAGCCCATATCTTACATTAGGTGTATTCCCTCCTCCCCTCCAATTATTAACACCCTATATTAGTATTATATATTTGTTTTCATTCAGGAGAAAAACATTCTCTTATTTGTCCTATTAACCACAGCCAAGATTGATAATTTTAGTGGATGTGTGAATGAATTAATAAATGAATAAATGGATGAACCATGTGTGAATGGAGAAGCTGCAAAGACGCAACTCCTTATAGCATAACATATGTGTCGAACTCAGCAACTTCCTGTAGATCGAGAGACAAGGCAGCTAACCCAAAGCCCTTCATGAATAGGCGCCTGCTCTTTCTATTCATCTGAATCAGCCTCTAGGCAGAGAATTCAATTTAATTTTTCCTCCATCAGTCAAACTGAAGCGCTGAAAAAGCAAAACCAGAGCCGGGGAGAGGCAGGGTGGAACAGGGCTTGGATGAGCAGACCAACGGCTCATCACTCCTTCTTTCTGCAGTAGGAAGAACGCAGATGAAAGAAGGAGTGCTCTTTCAAGGGTGGGGCTGCAGCAGGCCCTGGGGTAGGTGACATTCTGCCACCACCAGGATCCTCCATGGTGGAAGGGCTGGCATTTCCCCCAGAGGACCGAGATGCCAGAAGCCGCAGTGTGACTCCTGGGTTTTCCCTGGCCTCTCTCTAGAGTTCAGAGCAGAGGAAGATATAACCACAGCAGGATTTTATGTAAAGGAATTTGATTCTCTGCTTGGTATGATTTTAATCAGGGCTGACAGGAGCCTGATCTCTTTGGGTTATGGAAGATTCCAACAAGGGTGTCTTCTCTATTTAATTGGGTAACACATGTCTTCAGTCTGAGCTTCTATCCCTTAGACACCTACCATGGGAAGGAGGGTGATCCACTTTTTTAAAGACTTAACATGGAAAATTCCATCCTTGAAGTATAATTTGGATATATTCTTCCCAATGGGATGATCTGGTCCTCATAAATCCTCTCCTTCATCCCACACCCAATATAAATATACATCCAGATAAATATAGGACCATCCACAAATGGATGGATGGATGGATAGACAGACAACTTCCACCTCCCTTTTGGCTAGTGACAGTCATCACATCTCTTCTTCTTGAAAGCTCCCCCACAAGTCAAGCTTAAGACCTTACCATATCTGTGTTTTTGCTCTTATCTCCTGTACCCAGTAAAATCTCCTTCCACCTTTCTTCCTGTCCACACCACCTCTATCTCCAAAGGCTTAGCTCAAGACCTAGTTCTCCAGGAAACCTCACGGTTCCCTTTTCCAATTTTACACTTGTTATTCTTCTGCATCGCTCAACATCTAGAGCTCTTAGCTTTTGCCCCATTCTTCCCTTTGGCACAGTGTACCTGTACGTATATTTGGGATCAGAGAGGGTTTGCATTCTTTGCTTCCTAAAGGATCTGATGTCATTTTGTGTGCTATGCAATTTAATGGTGCTGAGCTAGTATTGTTTTATCCACTAAGTTGATGAATAAAGGAAGGGACTAGGGGCTACGGGGAACAGCACTGCCTACTTTTCCCATGAGCAAAGTTGGACAATAGTACTTCCTCATCGAGTGAGTGCCTGGTGGATAAAAACTGAGAGCTGGTATAGAGTTGGTGTGATCAGGCAAGTAAGCATTGACATCCTAGCTCTCCCCATAGTTGCTGGGTAGGTAAGTCACGTTGCAGCTCTAAGCCATAGTATTTTCATCTATAAAATGGGAATGCTAATGTATCACTTTGACTACCTAATTGACTGTTTTGGGGATAAAAAGAAATAATATATTTAATGTGTAATATAAAATAATTTATGCAATATATATAATATATGTAATATGTATACACATCTGTGTGTGTGTATACATATAATATATACTCTTAATTACTAGATTAAAAGTTTCTTAAAATATAGTTCATGGTGTCAGGATTCAATAAATATTTTCAGAATTAAACTGAAATGGGCTAAAATTTCCCCAAGCCCCTCAGGCATCTTTGAGATGGTCAGAACTTCATATAAAATATTTTTGCATGAGTTATATGATTACAGATTCAGAAATTTAGAGATCACATAGTTACCTGTGTGTGAGTTTGAGAGTATATCCTTATAGGCGAGCAGCTAATAGGTGATTACATAAATCTACTTCACCTGGTATTGTTTCTATAAACTTCTGCCTTCCTCCATTTCCCTACCTGTAGAGATTTGCAGGAAAAATGCAAACATAGTACAATTCCATTATAACCTGGATTAAATAGAAGGGGACTAGAGCCAGACATCAGAAAACCTTAATCCTAGTTCCTTTGACCAAAACTTAACTTCTCCAAGATTTAGCTTCATTAACTGTGAAACAGGAATTTGGGGTGTTCACCAGTTATGCACCAGGCATTATATAACCAACCGCTGATACACAACGATGAATAAGGCATGATCCCTGTTCCCTCTTGTGAGTCATCATCTCATGGGGGCAGAGAGACATGCCAACCAATAATTTCTTAGTGTGAACAGTTTTGTAGAGGCAGACAGTAAGTATAGAGGTGGCAGCATGGAGGGAGATTAACTCTGCCTGGGTGGACCAGTAGATGTTTGATAGCAGAGGTCTGATTAATAACTTAATTACCCTCCTTCTTTTCAGGAATGCTGTGAGGCTCAAATGTATGTGAAAAGAGCAATAAGGTGTAATTATTATTCCATTATCAGTCACTTTCAACTATTGCACTTCCAGGCATGAATGTTCAATGGAAAATAAGTCCATTACTCCTGGTTAGTCTCTTACATTGTTGCAGTAAGAGATATGCTATAAAGGAGTCAGACTCTTCATTCATAAAATAGTGGTTGTGGAATCTGACTCCATTAGCCATTCAGGAGATTCATTTTTATTTTTCCAAATTCTTGATCTAGATTTTTTTCTCATTCTGTGAGTGTGATCTGTTCTCACCTACCTATTTCCATTATTGATTTAAGCAAAGCTATTTAGTGAACAACTTATATATATTCGAGGAATATAAACACAACTAATAACATAGACCAATCTGAAGACATAATTACTTATTGTCCCATAATAAGTGCCCAATGGGAAAAAAAAAAGGATATATTGAGTTGAGAAGGAAAAAAAAATGGCTACGATGAATTCATCAGCAAAGGCTTTGTGGAGGAAGCCCACATGGGCTGGCTGTGAATGGATGGGTAGGTTTTGCTCAGACAAAAAAAAGAGTGGGGATCCTTCTGGGCTTCTCTGGGCTTCCTTGCAAAAACAAGGGAGTGTAAATGAGCATGGTATCTTTGGTGGCATTCAGAAGTCCATTTCATTTAGATTGTATATCAGAGGAGTAAAAGATGAAATAGAAAGCACCCACTATTTCATATATAATGTTGGTTTAAATATCAGTTGGTTAGCATTTTTATGTATATTTCCTGTATTTCCTATGAGCACAGAATCTGCCTCTTCCTTTATCTTCATATTCCTCATAGATGAACAAATAGTCCCTGTATAAATGTAGTTGAATTGTAAATCAAATGTAAATGAAGTTAGAGACTCCATGGAAGAAATGAGGAAAAGAAAGAATTTGCTAACAGTTCTTCCCCTAAAGGAGAGAATGGTGGCCATCAGAAGGGGATTTATACTCGCTCAAACACATCAGTCGGTTGGCTATATCTTGAGCAGCCTCCTGGGTGCTAGAAAGCACCGTGCGAGGCAGACTAGAGTTATGTTCACCCATTTTTATCTGGGTAAGCACTCTGGTGTGTTGGAATGGTCTGCTCCAGGGGGAGGCTACATGTATTCATCTTCAAAAGTGACCTTGACGCTTATGCTCTCCTCGCCTCATTGTTTTGCAGCTCTACAGCTCCATGGACTTTGGAAGACGGTGGCAACTCATGCATGAGCATATCACACCCAACAGGTTTTACTGGTAAGCCCCTTCCACAGATTTACCACCTGCTGGGATAAAGAATTCTCAGACACCATGGCACTCTGGGCAATTCTAGATACCTCGACTCTTTGAAAAGCAATGTGTATTAGCCCCTTGCTACTCAATGCGGCCCAGGGGCCAACAGCATCAGCATCATCTGAGAAGTGGTTAGGAATGCAGATTCTCAGGTGCTACTCCAGGCTCACGAAACTGGAATCGGCCTGTGACAAGATCCCCAGGTGATTTGTGTGACATTAAAATATGAGACTCCCTGGGATGGAAAAGAGCTCCATGACCGGGGGCTCTTAGCTGCATACTTATCCCCTCTTTTTGCAAAAATATATAATTTACATACCTATTCTAGAAAGCAGTGTTTACCAAAATGTACTCTGAAGAACACTAATTTGCATGGTCAAATAATTAGGTAATGATCATGTGACTCTGCCCCTCTTGTAGACTCACCGTTCCTGGTGGCATGTTAAAGGCTCTTGAGAATCTATGATTTGAAGAAGCCTGACAAAACTTCAAGTCACTGATTCTCAAACTTACTTCACCACAGAATCCTCTCTCATGTCACACCTGATAAATCCTTCATAACTACTGTGGAGCATATTCTAAAAAAGCTTATATTTATAGTGAATACATTTTTATGGTGTTCCTTTGCTTAATTTAATATGCTTAATTTAAAAACAAAAGGTAAAGCAACAATGTCTGAAAGTAGTACTTAGTCTATGTCTCTTTTAAAATACTTGGTTCAATTCCCTTAAAAAGTCATATGATAACCTTTATGCCCATACAAGACAGGGGTGTCTATGGGTAAGGGGGGATGAATTCCTTGTTCATAAAACACATTCACATCAACATCTTTGGAAACAATAGCTTCAAAAAAAACATGTACAGAATTTAAACTGATGATTGCCTAAGCATACTGTGAAAATCAACCGTGTTTTATTGGACACAATTCTGAATAGCTGGAAGAGAGGAGGAGTTGGGAGTATTGTTCTCTATTTCACACCTGGAATGGCCCCAGTATTTTTGCCCCTTACAGATCAGTTATTGTATTTGGATCTATTAATATATTTTAGTAGACTAAGGCAGAGAAAGGAAATATTTTTTCTGTAATATTCCAGCTTTATAACTACAGCCTGTTGCCCCACTGAGATTGTCCAGTTTCTCAGTGTGCTGTCACTCAGAAGTCCCTCAAATAAAAGGAAGGAAGGAAGGAAGGAGGGAGGGAGAGAGGGAGGCCTTTGCTATTTCAAGAAGAACTCTTTCTTGAGATAGTAAGGCCAGTCAGCCCACTAGAAAGTCAAGTTGATGGAGAAGGAAAGCATAGTAGGCTGGATAAGCCTTGTCATCATTTCTGAGGGAAATCAAATCAAGTGGATAAGGGGCAGCATTTTCCTATCTTTTGCAAAGAGCAAGAGGAGACTATTCCAGCTGCTCTTCCCCCTCCCCTTCCTTTGTGTAGAAGAAAGAATAAATCCCAGGTCCTGATAATTGTGTTTCATCTCTTCTCCACTCTGTGTTTCTTTCATATATGCCCCCATGGGGAAATATGAAAGTTAATACCCATGCTGGCTAGCCAAGTGGTAGCTGAGAATTCCAATTTTGTAATTATGGTTTCTCCGTTTCTCATGTATAATTGCCGTGATTATTCTTTTAGGTATCCTAGGAGTCACAGAGAAAGAGCTCATTTTACACACATCTTTTTCCCAATGACAGACTTCAAGGCTGTCTAAAATTCTAAAACACTTATGTTGAAAAGACATGGCCTGTATTGGTAAGGAGTAGAAATATTAACTCAGCACCTCCTTGAGAAAAACTGAATAGGTCTAATTTACTGCCCAGCCTTCACATTTCAACCTGACTTTATTGTTCTCTCCTCTTTGGTGTGTCATGACTCTCATGAAGTGGTAAAACCAAAACAAAACTACAACAAAACCCCAGAACTACTTCTTTAGGATGGATGGTGTAGAGTGAAGTGGTATTGAGGATGGTGGGGGAATATTGGGGACAAAACAGGAAAGCCATCATGCTAAAAAGGAGACACTGAAATGGGAGGAAATATTAAAAAGATATTTTAACATGTGCTGTATAGACAAATAGAGTAAACATGCAATTCAGATGAAAGCTTGTCCAAATATTGTTATTCATAATTTGGAGATTTGCAAATGTCTCGGGATATATCCTTTATGAGTGGCAGGTTCCATCTCTCATGCCACCTTCAGTTGATAGAAAGTAACAGCCAAGAGGGAGATTCTTGGGGAAGAACATCGTAATCCAGAAGTGGTTTCTGCCAAGGTTGCAGGAGGATTAATGGATTCCATACATGTCTCATATTTACTCTCTCATCTATGGTGATGACGGTTGTAGTGGTTGTGGACAAGTGTCGGAAATTGTGAGTGGTGGTCATTATTATCCATTTCCTCCTTGGTGCCTAACTGCAGCCTGTGGGCTAGGTCCTGCATGGGGCATACTATTCTTTACCATCATAATAAAAGCTTCATCTAGAGGTCAGATTCTCTGTAAAAGTTCCAGACGTTCTAACTCCATCAAGAGAGATCATCTAGGAATCTTACACTGTGGGGTGTCTCAGCCATCAAACTCATACCTCACGATGACAAGTGACAAGAAAGCTTCTTCCTGATACACGGCCCTTTAACTCACTTGCTACCTGATTATCAGGGAGGTCAGCAGACCTATCTAATGTCCCCAGCTCATCACCCCAGCTGTTTCAGAAATTATAATTTGCAGGAAGAACCCAAATGTGGAATAAGTGTTCTGACATATATACCCCCTTCTCCCTAGACCCTGCTTGGATAGAAATATTTTTGGGAAAAAGTTTTGTTGTTGTTTTTTAATATCCTACTGAGCTGAAAATGAATGGTATTTCCACTCTTCCCTTGGGAAATATTCAACAGGCAGAAACATTCTGCAGTAAGAAGATTGTTTTCTTTCCAAGTCCAATGTGAATATTTGTTCACAGCTTTGCCTCTGTGGCTTCTCACCCTCCCCAGGCGTTACCCTCTTTAGATATCTTTTTCAGTGAGTTTGCAGCTGTACTAGGTCCCCTGTGTTCTCTGTGTAACTGGGCTGGACTCTAAGTGTCTCTGGTCTCTGATGGCATCTGCTTGCCTGGTATTATAAAAGGAATAAAGAATGTCTGCAATGACGCTATTTTACTAAATCCTCCCCACACTTTAATTATTCTGTCTTCCAAAAGACCAGGATCCTTTCGTTCCTCTTCCTTGCCATCACTGTAGGAAAATGTTCTGATGACGTAGTGCCCCATAAGGAGTCCAGGCCTTAATCTCTTGACCCTTTTCTGGGATATTTGTGGAAAGGACTGATCTTGAGAGGTAGAGACACTTTAAGAAATCAACAGGTGTAGTAGAAGTTCTAGATCGGATTAGGAGAGGCAGGGAGCAGATCCCCCGAAGGCTGCCCTTTTGAGATGGTTTGGTGCCTGGCTGCAGGCTGACTGCTTGATGTACCAGGTCAGACGGGATGGGTTCTGAGTCTCCGTTGTGCTTTGCCTAAGGTCGGTCTACATATGGTAGCTGTCTAGTGAGGGCTGTGCCAGCAGCAGCTCATCTGTTCTTCCAGAAAGGGCCTGAGGCAAGGTAGGAAGAATGGAAAAGCAAAGCATGTCCCTCCTAGTGTGTATAGACAGAAGGGCCTAGCAGAAGAGTCTTTTAAAGGAGAAGGATGAAATAAAAAAAGAGAAGAGACTAAAAGTCCTCTCATTACGGTCTTTCCTTTCCAATCTTTCATTGGTTTTCTTTTTTCCAATCTTTTTTATATGAATAAATGGTATGTAACCTAACCATATTATGTGTGAATTTGCATAATCTACTTTTCCCCCTTGATGTTCTATTATGACCATTTTTATGCTATTATAAAATCTGTATAACCATCATTTTAATTGGCTGTGCAGCACTTTATTATGCACAGCTACATACTATATTAATCTGCTTTGTTTTTATTGGACAGTTAAATTTTTCACATTTTTCAAAATTAGAAATAATCGTTCCATTAATGTTTTTAATGTAAATTTATTTAATGTCTAGCATTGTTTTCTTGGACTAGTGTCCTAGGTAGCCCATACAAAAACTTGATTGCTTTTTTGTGAGTCTCAACATAGTGTCACATTTAAATGATGTGGCCCAAATTCAATGCTGAAAGCATTTCAGAGTAATGTTTTGTTTGGGTTTTTTACTTTTCAGACTAATGTTTTTGTTCTTTTTTTCAATTTTACTGATCATTTTCTTGATGGAGGTTGCAAAGAAGGAATATATCACATAACATAGAAGAATTCTTTCCAAAATTCTTCTGTCCATATCTGTCTCTCCAACATCCTGACCACCATGGTAGTTGCTTTCCAGTCTCCTCTTTTCATTGGCTCTAAAACTATTTTCAGTGACAGGATTTTTCTGTCCATTCTCCATCTCCTTCTAGACGTCCCCTTCTACCTACACCTTCTTCCCCAAGTATCACAGCTTTTCTTACACAGAGTGATCTACCATTTCTCAATTACCCCTCCACTCAGCACCCCCATCTCCACCCCCCAAGAAAGCAAAGCAATATTCTTTAATGTGCACATTCCTTAGAATATGAGGAAGGGCCATTGGTAATAAGGTTTAATATTATTGGTTTAGTACCACTGTTAGGGTCATTACTGCATCAAATAACGTACACATTTTGAATGCCTTTAATACCTGTCATTCAAAATAGTATCAAAATTGTGTGCTATGGTAAATTCCCACCTATAACACATAACAGGGAAAGTCTCCTTGTAGTTAAACTTCACTCCTTCCTTGCAGTAGGCATGTGAATGACCCCAGTGATCTCTGCCCCCAGAAGCTCTACCATTGTGTAGTCCCCTCCCCTTAGTGTGGGCTGGATTTAGTGAGTTGTTTCTAGCAAATAGAATTGGCTCATGAGAGACCTTGAGGCAGAGGCCCAGCTAAGCTGTGCCCAGATTCCTGGCCCTACAGAAACAGTGAAACAATTAGGATTTGATGTTTTCAGATGCTAAATTTTGTGGTAACTTGTTATGTAGCAATAGATAACCACTATACTTCTCCCTAAACCTTATATTTTTCTAGTTTATTTTTGAACATAGGGTCACTATTTCTGGCTTGAACCACTTATTCTGTTTTTGCTTCATGGTATCAATATCAACGCTAGATGTTGGCATGTTGCCTATTTTGCGGGTCCACCCTTACAGTAGGGAAAGAGCTCCGTGTCCGTATATTCCCGGCCACCTGATGCTCAGACGCTACGTGTCTTGATAGTTTAGTAACAGACTTCACAGCCCTATCCTCAGCCTGGGTGAGGCTCACTTAGTATAGTCAGGTTGTCTTGGCCTTGTCCTATTTGTTTTATTTTACATTTTGATGGCAGGATTGTGTTTTCTGAGAATATTGTTCTGTGTGTATACACACACACACAAACACACGCACACATACATGAACCGCATGCCCATTCAGAGAAGTGCTGATTTCACTTTGCTACGTTATCTGGGTCCTAAGGTACCCATCTAAGCCTGGTAGCAGCTGTGTGTGTGGAGGATATGGGGCAGAGGAGTGGGAGGTGAAAAGGGAGAATGTTTACCTTGAAATAATGTGTCAGACGTGAACCCTCTTGCACGTCTTACCTCAAATTAAGCTTTATAGATGACATCCGTCCTGGAATGCATCCTATGTTTTGCTTGGAGAATGGGCTCCTTCCACTCTGGACTATGATTCCTGAAGAACCACATGCAGCAGCATCCTTAGGCTATTAGGCCAGTAATACATAATCCACCAGAGACTAAATTAAAGAACAGGCTAAAATTGCTTGAGATTGCCTCCTGGAAAATCAAGATGTTTTCAAACAGAGTTAACAGTATTGGCTGAATTTTTTAAGCTGTCCCTAAATGCACATCTACAGTTTTGCAAATACAGTCATTTGCAATCTCAAATAATAGGGTTTAGGCATCGACCTGATATAAGGGATCAAATTTAGAAGCCCTTTGCAAACCAGGGTGCACCACAAATAATATTTAATTCAGCTCTCCCTTACATTTTAAAAATGATGTAGCAATTTAAAGATACATTACTTCCACAATAGTACATGCAAGGTCAGGAGGGGAGATGTGAAAGCTTAGCTTGCAAACAGAAGTCGGTTTCTTCTTTGCTGGTGGGGCTCCCTATGCTGCAAGCCTGGTGTCATCCTTGCTTTGGAAGAGCTGTCTTACTGCTGAGAGCAACACGTATTCAAGAGCTAAACGTGGTAGACAGCCAGGGCTGTGAGGATGAGAGAATGTTCACCTCTTTGGATGAAATCAAGATGTGCTGGATGCATGTGATAACTCTCCTTAGCTCATGTGAGTTCTATGAGGTAGGAGAGATAAGATGTATGCAGCTATGCTCTTAGTGATTTCTTTACTAGGAAATAAAGAAGGAATCGTATTGCTCTGGCTTGGGCTGGGGTTGGAACAGGGCTTGGGAAAGAATGCAAAGTCTAGAGAACCTCCCTCCAAGAAGTGTCCTGGAAATATTGTGAGATCCCAGGTATATGAAATATCTAGAATAAGCAAATTCATAGAGACAGAAAGTAGTTTAGAGGTTACCAGGGGCTGGAGGCGGGGGGCAGTGGGACAGTATTGCTTAGTGGGTACAGAGTTTGTCAGGAGTGGTGAAAAGTTTTGGGAATAGATATTGGTGACGGCACATCATTGTGAATGTAGGTAATGCCACTGAATTAGGCATTTAAAAAGGTTAAGGGGTGTGGATGTAGCTCGGTGGTTGAGTGCCTGTTTCCCACATACGAGGTCCTGGCGTCAATCCCCAGTACCTCCTAAAAAATGGTTAAAATGTGAAATTTTATGTTTGTATATATGTTAACACAATACAATTTTAAAATATCTTGAATAATAATAATGATAAAAAGGCTGCGCCTTGTGGGAAAAGATGGAGAGGTAATGCCAGAATTATAGAAAAACAATTTTAAAAGATACACAGTTGAAACACTTTTTTCTCTTTAGAAGCACCAGTTTGTTGTAGACATTTAAGCAAAGACAGAAAAAGAAAAAGAAAATAATTATCTATAATTTTGCTGCCCAGAAAATACCACTCAAAAAATTGGGTACTTCTTTACAGTATTTTTTCTATTATGATATAGTTTAATTTTAAACATATATTTAAATTTTTATCACAATTGAAACCATGCTGTTTATAAAATTTTTAATCTCTTGAAAAATATAATTGTTTATTTTCTTCTACTATCTTCTACTTTTTCTAAGCATCATTTAAAACTTAGATTGTATCCCAATTAGTGGATAAATAATAATTCAGTCATTTTTTTTCACGTGACATTTGTCTTGCTTCTAAATTTTTAATTATTAAAGAAGATACTGTAGTGTTGCTTTGAAAACTTTTAAGTGATTATTTGTCCAAAATCTGGTGTTTTCTATTTTTTAAGCTAGACTACCCAACCAAAATATATAAATATTATGTCAAATTGTTCTCCAGAAAGTTTATCAGTTTGCTCTCCAACTAGTAAAATACCATTTCACTATACCTCATAAAAACTTAATCTAAAAAAGTAATCTAATTTAATACACAATTTGCATTTCTCATCAGACCAGGAGTTTAGACATGTTTTCACATATTTATTAGCCGTTGTATTTCTTTTATATCACCATCTGTTTTTGCTCCTTCTTTATTATGGATTTTTTATGTGGTTTCTCATTTTTATTTCCATATTGTCCCCAGTTTATTCTTTGACTCTTAGTTACATTATGAATTTTAACATATTTTTCACTTTTAGAAAATGTTTATGTTATTGAATGTTTCAGTGTTTTCCTAGTGTAATGTCTTTTGTTGCTTTATGTTTAGATAGTACCCTCTACCTGTGATCATGCAAATAATAACTCAAGTTTTTTGATTTGTGTATTAGTCAGGGTTCTCTATGGAAACAGAATCAACAGGAGATAACTGTAAATAGCATGAGATTTATAAGAGTCTCTCACTTGACCATGGAGATGCACAAGTCCAGGTTCCGCAGGCAGGCAGCAAACCAGGGGCTCCGATGCAAGTTCAATGAAGGTCCTTGATGAGTTTCCGGGAGATGTTGGCTGTCCAAAGAGGAGATGGGAAATTCTCTCTGAATGCTGAAATCACTTCCCCTTTTTTGCTGACTGAAATATCCCAGGTTGATCATAGATGTAGTCAGCCATCTATGCAGTAAACTCACTGATGACTAAAGCCCATAAATATCCTTATATTAAAATTAGCCTAGTACTTGCTTGACGAAAAACTGGGCACAATTACCTGGCCAAGTTGACAAATTAGCCTAACCATCACAATTTGTAATACAACTTTATTAGATAGTATATGTAATATATATTATATGTTATATATGTACATATGTTAGATAAGATATATGAAAAATACTGAGAATTATTTAATGTTAGTAATTATTCTTCAGAAATCTGATATCAATAGTTGCCTATTTTATTTGTGTCTAAATCATAATTTGATCATTTTAATAATTTAATAATGTTATCCATATTATTGATATTTATAGGATTTATAGAATTAATTTTTTTAAGCAAAAAAATTGCAATAGACTTCTTCCTCCTTAATTTTGTAACTGTATTTCTGACTATATCCTCTGGATGGTTTCCTAGAGTGGGGCCTGGGTCAGAGGTCAGGGGCTCCCAGAGCTGGTGGTATTTGGTAGCTTTTTGTCTAGTGGAATGGTCACTCCTCAGTGCCCTGTGCCTAGTCAACACTGTGTTGAATTAATGTTTATAACACAACGGAGTGTCTGGCAGGGCAAGTCCTCCTCCTTCAAAACAAAACAAAACAAAACTAGAACCCCTTCTTTTTCAAAATATCCTTGGCTTTTCTGACCATTTATTCATCCAGATGAATTTGAAATCAGTTTGTCAGTTTCCAAAAATCTCTAACTTTTCCCCATAAAGCAATTAATTAGACTAGTGATTAGAATTGAAGCATAGCTCTAAGTTCATTTAGAGTCATCCAAATATTTGTTCATATCCAGTTTTTTTCTTTGGCAATATGGTTTGTCTCTCCATTTATTCGACTCATTTGTGAGTGTGTTCCTCAGGGAAGTTTTATGGTTTTCTTCATATTGGCCCTACACATTTTCAGTTGATATTATCTCTAGGAATTTTGCATTTTCAGTGCAACCGTAAATAAAGTTGTTTTGCACACAGCATCTCTATTCAGATGGAAATGACTGATCTGGGTAACCATGGCATGGATCTGTAATTTGCCTACTTGCATATATAGTTGGTGCCATAAGAGTCTACACACTATAAATAAAATATTTATTTTAATCTTTAAGGGATTGGGAGAGTGTGACTAGGGGTTCATTCCTTTGGAGTGTTTGGATTATAAGCAGGAGCAGAGCTCTGTCCTTAAAAGTTTAGTGACCTTGGGCAATTCACTTAACCTTGGTAAACCTCACTATTTTTATATCTATATTAAGAATAATAATTGTAGCAAAAAAAAAAATCAAATGAGGTCATCTTCATAAAGCACTCAGCCCAATACCTGGCCAGGAGTGATGTGAAAATTATGTAATGATTTGTAGGGCATTATTAGTCAAAATAGATGCCCCACCAGTCAGAAAGGACACCAGTTTTGACTGGTATTCCCTGCCATTGCCTCCTGCCTAAGTGTCAGCCCGCTCACCCTGGCATATACTAAGTGCTTAATAAATATTAGCTACAAAGTTAATAATAAAACAAATTATAATATGAAGGGAGAATTGGAAGTAATGAGCATCATTAACTTGGTGGCAAATGGCACTTACTGTCTCTTTGAAACCGAAGCACGTTAGGGTGCATCTGAGTGTCATGTTTTTTTCCTCATTCAAATCCTATTGCCTACTAGTCAGAGTTTGTGTTTCTGACCTGTTTTTCCAGCTATCAGCATATTGCCTAATATTATACTTACTGAAACTACTATTTTTATACATGATTATTTCTGGCTCAGTGATCATAAAATTACATTTAAAAGACTGCGTACTAGAGATTGTGTCGTGTCAGATCATGTGTGCTTTAACAGTGGTCATGCAGATGTTGAGACAGATCCATGCAGATGGCCAAGGGATCATGGCCAGAAATGGAAAGCACTAAAAAAAGTTGGAGATAGTCCTGTGGTTGATCAGAGGATAGAGAATTCAGTTAGCCTGGTCTAGTTACAGAAGGCTTTTTTGAAGGAGGTGACATTGAAGAATTTTGAGTGGGGGGAAAGGTTTTACTGGGATGGAAGAATAATTGGAACAAGGCTGAGGTCACAGTATGTTTGGAGAGCAGTTATAGGGTTTCTCAACCTTGGTATTTTTCCATTTCAGACTGGATACTTGCCTTGTGCGTTGTAGCATGTTTAGCAGGATCCCTGGTCAATACCCACTAAATGCCTGCAGCACCCCTCCAGTTGTGACAAACAAAAATGTCTCCAGACATCGCCACATGTTCCCAAGGGGCAAAATTGCACCTCACTGAGAACTGCTTTGTGAGAATAAAGGGATTAGAGAGGGGCAATGCGAAATAAAGCTAGTGAAGTATGCTAGAGTCTGCTTGTGAAGTGCCAGGTAAGTGGTTTGGACTTGTCTCTCTGGGAAATGGCGTGTATTCATCTTTTGTGCAGGGGACTGGCAAGATATTCATGTTTTATGAAGATTTATTGACATTTGGCTCTTTCCATGAGATATTCAAGTGCATTTCCATACAACTCTCTGTCAATAGATAAGCTACTGAATTTTCTTGTGACAGATGCAAATCTGCTGATACCTCCTGATTTTAAGTTCCATCCTCCAATGAAAAGCTGTAGAATTGTAGCTATTTTTAAAGTGTATACCTAATATGTTGTTTTCTTAACATGTTCTTTTTTGAGGTACCGGGGTCCGGGGATTGAACCCAGGACCTGGTATGTGGGAAGCCAGCATTCAACCACTGAGCGACATTGGCTTTCCTGTGTTGGTTTTTTCATTTGTTTTGCTTGCTGTTTGTTATTGTTTTTCCAGGAGGCACCAGGAACTGAACCCGGGGCCTCCCATGTGGGAGGCTGGAGCTCAACCGCTTGAACCAAATCTGCTCCCTGTTTTTTTTTTTTTTTTATTATGGGTAAAAATCAAAATTCTCACAATACATACATATTATGGGTAAAAATCAAAATTCTCACAATACATACAAACATTTGCAAAATTATATATAAATATATATGCATATATGTGTATTTGCTTACAAAAATGTTATTTATATATATATATATATATATATATATATATATATATATATATATACACACACATATATTTCAAGAGGTGCTTAGATTACCCAAAATATTACATGGAACCCACTGGGATTCCCATGTTGCCCACCTCCCACACCTCCCACCACATCCCACACAAACATCTCCCACAGTGTGGCCCACCACATCTGCTCCCTGTTTTTTTAATAATTCATTTTGTTTATACTTTAGTCACTAGAACAGCATTAAGATTTTAATTAAACTAACATCATATTTTATTTTATTTTATTCCTTCTTGCCCTCTTCTAATTATTTTTACACATATGCAAGTAATTTTCCACAAAATTATAGTCAGAGTATGTGCTCATTTTATGTCATTTTTCCTACTTAATTCTAACCTAAGCAATTTTCTGTATATGGGCATAGTATTTATAAAAAGCATTTTCATGGTGGCAGAATAGTCCGCTGAATTTTATATCCTCCTTTATACTAAAGAACTATGGAAATGCTAGAGTGGGAAGGGTCCTGAAAGGTGGTCTGGTCCAGTGACTTTTCCAGCAGTGCTTATGGAGGCTCCATGGGGGTTCTGAGAAGTAGCCTCAGGGACTGCATGGAGCCCACAGAAACTAGCCCTGTGCTAGATGCGAAAGTCCTTGCTCCCCAGGGTAGATGGAATTTTTCACCCCAGTGAAAGACATATTCTTAGTTTTAATCTGCATTAAATGGGACTTTTTTGAAGGTGTTCTTCTAGTTAAGGTGTGGCCCTACTAGGTTAGGGTGGGTCTTAATCTGTTTTTGTGGAGTCCTTTACAAGCAGAAGAAATGTGGACCCAGTAAGTCAGATAAAGCCACAAGGGGAAGCCAGAAGCCAGTGGAAAGTGGAGCAGTGGATCACCATGGAGGGAAGTCAAGAAACCCCATGGATTGTGGCAAGTCAGCTCCAGAATGCTACAGACTTTAGGGAGAAAGCATTTCCTTGTTGACACCTTGATTTTAGACTTCTAACCTCTCAAACTGTTAGCCAATAAACTCCTATTGTTAAGCCAAGCCATTGTGTGGTGTTTGTCAGAGCAGACAGACAAACTAAGACAGTCCCCCATTTCCCCTTCAGCCTATATACTGTTAGGCTTCTACATAAGATTTATTTTGAAGACAGAAGATTGTTCATTAAAGAAACAAAAAAAGTTTATAAAGTCATTATTCTAGACTGGTGTCTTTATTTTACAAAAGCTACATGCTAGTAGCACAGTTTTCAGGTTATCATTCCCCAGAGCTTATACCACCCAGAAATGCCCAACTCTGTAGTGTAGATGCAACCTAATCCATGGTGTTAGTGAAGATGCTATCCCATGACCCACTGCTATGTCAGTGACTTACCATGGTTTTGTGAGAAGTTAACTGTCTTGGACATGGTGTTGGCAAATTAAGTGTTAATTGATAGAGTTAAATCTGAGGAAGAGTGGAAAGTTATGGTGGTTGGATTTGAAGAAATGGATACTTCCATTAAACTGGTGGCAATTGGCACTCTTATTCAGCCACAGCCTAACTTGTTTTGTTCTCAAAGAGATACCCAAAATAGGAAATTCCTTCAGGAAGTTATGCTTTTTCATCTGCTAGCATATTGTTTTCAAAGACAATGTACATGTTTTTCTATTTCTGAATCTAGAAAAAGGCATATTCTATCAGCTTGATCCCCATTAGTTACTTAAAATAAAATCAGAAACAATATCTGATTTAGCAATCTATTGTGTTTCTCTTCAAATCTCCCCAAATTCAGACACATTCTCCCTTGTTAGATATCTCCCTGGTATCTTGCAGTTGCTCTTTGGAAGGACTGCCTTGATGATGGATTAAGGGCTTATCCTGCCCACTTTCATTTCCCCACTGTTCAGCCATATCATAGTCAGACATTTTCCAACCTTTTCTGCAAACAGTTTTGAAGGGAAACTGTCAAGTAATTTGGTCAGAACTGTGCATCGTGGAGGCAGAAGGAGAGCCCCTGGAGAATCCCCACTCCGCCCACTCAGCATTTTGAATGGATGTGAGGAGAAGATGGAAGCATTGAAAAGGTCAGCCCTGGAACCAGTCTGATCTATAAAAGGCTCCGAAGTATGCAATAATTGCCACAGAGCTGGGCCAAAATCTCTGGGGGTAGGGGTTAAAATCGGATGGGCATGCATTTCTCCAAGTGACCTTGGGAAGGAGAGAGCCAAGATCCTGTTTCATACATTTCTTAGCATTATTTTTTCACCCCTGTTTAAAAAGTGTCATTAAAAGTAGTGACAGTGAAATAGAACAAATGGAGTTGGTGTTTATGACCATTTTTACTTTTGTGGAAAAGGAAATTTGGAACATGAATCACACATTTGGGGAAGCCATGCCCTCCTTATTGTTTCCAAATGTGAGATTTGTTAGGATTTTTCCAGAGCTGAGAGAAACACAAGTTGGAAAGAAAAAAATGTGTGACCTGTGAGGTGTGGGGGAAGGAGCACTTGAGTGGGTGTCAGGGCTTCTGAGTACTAATTCTTCTTATGCCACAGGAAGAGCTGCAAGGCCTTGGGATGCTCATAGGATTCCTCTGGCTTTCTATATCCTCATCTGTCAAATTCAGAGGGCAAACTAGGTCTTGGAGGTGAGAACCTGTGCTTTCATCCCTTGGGTCTCAGATTCTCTCATAGCCATGGTGTTGATCTCCAGTGATAGATGGTAGCCAGAGGGGACATCCTGGCCTGCTCCTTTGACAATCAGCAAGCACCTTGTTTCTCAGGTGGATTGACCTGGGTTGGGGCTTAAAAATGCAGATTCTTTGGGCACCACCTGTGAACTCCTGATCTGGATCTCTGGACTGGGTCTCAGGAATCTCCATATTAACAAGCTCTCCCATCAATTATTTTGCTCATTAGATTTTGAAAACCAAAGGAAATGGGAGTCTCCTCTGTGCACTGGTGTTAACCTGGGAGCCAGGTGTTGCCTTTTGAGTGGTACAGACTGGACCCTCTTACCAAAAATCTTCCCTTGCCCCACAGTACTTGAAGTTCAAGTGAAAGATTCATTCCAATCAATGAAGACATTGCCACCTCCAGCCATCTTTTTAAAATGCATTTACTGCAATCTAAATGAGGTAATATATTTAAGTGTGCTTTGAAGACTGTAAAGTGTTATCAAAATTCTTTGTAGCTATAAAATGCTGTATAGATGTTAATTATTGACAGAAGTTTTTATTAACTCTGTTTCATGAATGAGGCAATTGATTGCATCTGTGTCCACTTAGATATACTCACTGAGGAATTCCATTCAAGAGATGTTTTTGAGTCCTTGCCCTTTGAAAAGTGCATACATGCAAAGGGATATATAGGATACAAAGGAAAGTACATGTGGATTATTGTTCTAGTTATGCTTGTATTTCTTCCAGAAGGCAGGTCCATAAAACTTTATTTATATGTATTAACTTTTTTTTTTTTTTTTTTTTAATTTTACCAGGAGGTCCCGGGGATTGAACCCAGGTGCCTCCATGTGGTAGATGGATGCCCAACCACTTGAGCCACATCCACTTCCCTTAACTTTTTATTATGAAAAATATCAAGCATATAGAAAGTAAACAAAATAGCACAATGAACCTCTTGGGCCTAACAGACAGTTTCAACACTTATCAACCCTCTGCCATTCTAATTTCATATCTGCCTCTACCCTCCTACCCTATCCCCCACTTATTTTTATTAGTGTTATTATTATTTTATACAGTTTTTTTTTTTTTTTTTTTGAGATATCAGAGCTGGGCACTGAATCTGAGACCTTGTAAGTGGAAAGCCTGTGCTCAACCACTGAGCCACATCAGCTCCCCTGAGTTGGTTTTTTCGTTTGTTTGCTTGTTATTTGTTTTTTAGGGGGCACCAGATACTGAACCTGGGACTTCCCATGTAGGAAGCAGATGCTCAACTGCTTGAGCCACATCTGCTCCCTATTTTATACAGTTCTTTTCTTAAAGTCTAATTTACATATATTGAAACACACAAGTCTTAGCTGTATAATTTTTGACAAACAAGTCATGTAAGTTCTACCCTGGTCACAATCTAGAACATTTTTCTCTATACAGAAATTTCCCTTGTGTCCCTTCCCAGCTGTTACCTGCCCTGGCAATCACTGTTAGGATTTTTTCACCTCAGAGGAATTTTTCTTGTTTGAAAACTTCATATAGATGGAATCACAAAATGTTCTCTTTTGTGTTTGGCATATTTCACCCAGCAAGAAATCTGTAAAATTTTCCATGGTTTTTGTGTGTATCAGTAATTTGTTCCTCTTTTTTGCCAAATGTTCCAATTCCTAACTCTTTTAAGGAATGGAATTATACATCCAAACCCATTTCCATGTAACATTTTGTGTCTTTCAACTGTACCCAGTGTATATTTTCCCAACCCCTTGACTCAGGGCTCATCCATGCGATTCTCTTTGGCCACATTTAGCGGATGTGACCCAGGCAGAAACTTGTAGTGCCTGCACAGTCGGGCGTACCCTCTTCTGTCTCCTCTGTCGCCATGGTAGCTGCGGCCCTCAGCCTTGGCTCCATCATGAGTGTGAGCACACGTTTGTGAGTGCGTGAAGCAGAACCTCCTGTTGAGCCCAGCCTGGACAAGCAGTTCCCAGCTGGCGCCTTGATGTGTAAGCAAAACAAATGACTGCTGTTTTAAGCCCCCAAATTTTGGGGTGGTTTAGTATGCAGCAAAAGATTAACTATATAGTAGGACAGAAAAAGTTGAGACAAGTTGGCAAATGGTCATTATAGAGGCCGATGGCTAAGAGCTAGAGGGCTCAGAGTTCTTGGCATCCTGAACTCTTCATCGGGGTGGTGGCATTTATGATGGGCTTTGAAAGATGGTCTTGATTTCAACAGGAAGAGCTTAGTGTATTTGTGGGTGCTCTGGTCTGATGGGTAATGGCAGGTATTTCAGGCAGGAGAAGGAGAAGAGCATAAAAGATAGAAAAGCATGGGGTGTGTTTAGGAAATTGTTGATAGTTCAGTCTGTCAGGAAGTTCAGCTTCTATGCTTGTGGGGGGAGAGAGGCCCATCCAGCTGGAAAAGAAGATTAAAGTCATGAGCGAGAGGCTTTAATTGCCAGGCTGAAGCTTTTGCAGCTAATACAGGGCACCCTTGAAGCGGTCTCATCAGCTGAGGGGTGTGCTCAGGATTGGCCTTTAGGAAGACTGTCCTTGCAGTCTGGTGAAGGGTCAACCATAGAAGGAAGAGCTGGAAACCAGGTGACCGCGTGAAAGGCTGTTACTGGGAGCAGTGAGTGCTGGAAAAAGAAGATGGAACTTCAGGAAATTCTAGAAAAGTGTGCTTTGCAATTTAAAAAGAAAAAGAATGTCTTGAAGAATAGAAAATAAATCAAAATGCTTCTCTAATTCTAGAGTGTTGTTTTCTGTCTTCATAATGCCTGCAAACTTGAGTTCTATTTGGAAAGAAATTAACAAGTTTATGATGGCTACAGATTTTACAAATCACATTCTTAACAATGAGATTTCAAATTCGGCATGATATTTACACATTTTGTGGAAAGCTGTGCTCTGGACTTCAGTGTAATTTCTCCCAATATAAGATGGCCCTGAAGCTTTGTTCCCTGAGTAGTTTTTCGTTTCTTTCTTTTTTTGGAGGATAGGTGGCATTTTCTTGGTAAATGGACTCTGAGGTTGAGATTTGTGTGCAGGAGAGTTACTGGGGTATGCTCTCAGGGACAACACTCCCCTTGAGGGTGAGAGAAGCGGGAGTAGAAGGAGAAGCTGCGATGTAGTTGCAGTAGCCGATACTGTTGGGAACTGTGCAGCTGGAATGGCCCGCAGAGTTTTCAGGTCTTGAGGCGAGGGATGGGGCTGGCTACCACTGCGGAAGGGGTGTGAGCTTGATGAGGTGACTGTGTCCAGCTGTGGGAAATTCCTAGCGAGAGTCAGCTGAGAGTCCTTCACCATCCAGCCTTCCGATGCTGGGGGGCGAATGCCTGGGGCAGAGGGGGACCCCGCTGCATCTGCCACACTGGGGAGGGTTGGCTGTCCCCAGCTCTTGCCTTGTTCCTAAGAGGTGGAGGAATAAAGATAATAGTAGTGGTAAGAGTACTAGCAATGATAAGAGTAGCTAACTTTATTGAGGGCTTGTGCTGTGTCAAAGAAGGTGCTGAGTCCATGGGCATGCATTATTGCAATTACCTTTTCGACAAAACGTGCAGGCCAAATGGGCAAAATAATGTAGTGGTCAAGTTTTGAGAGTTTGGCCACAGACTGCCCAAGTCAGAATCATGATCCCTTCTGCTACTTAGCTGTGAGATCTTAGGCTACTTAATCACTCAGGGCCTCAGGCGCTTCATTCATAACAGGATTAACCGCAATAGTTCCTTCCTCATAGGATTGTGGTGTTGCACAAACTAAAAAATAGGGGAGCTGGTTTGGGAACCCTGGTCTTTCTGAGTTCCAAGACCATGCTCTTGAGTTTACTTTTGGTGTGCATGGGAGGGCGGGCCAGAGCAGGGTGCCACGCTAGGGACCCTGTTCAGCTAGAGGGTATTAGGTATTTGGGGCAGAGGAGCAAACAAGGCTAAAAGTAGAGTGGAGTACAGAAGACTGAGAGACAGGAGAGCTGGACAACTGCTCAGTCTCAGTGTTTATGCTCCTCTCCCTGGCAAAGGCTAGCCCTGTCATAAAAAAGAACAAAACAGAACAAAAATACCCAGGGAACCGAAATTTGATCCTTTTGTACAGAAAACCACCGGTGTGTCTGAGTATAGCCCACTCCATGTTATCCGACCTTCCTTGGTGTACCAGGGGCTGTATCCATACACAAGCTTTCATTCAGTCCCACCACAGTGCCAGGCTCTGTCAGACACATTTTGATGGAGGTGATGGGTATTTAGACTCAGAAATCTACCCGGGTTATATAGAAAGTATTGTCACCAGGGATGATTGCTGAACTGGAAAGTGGGTGAGACCAATGAGAAACAGTAGCCGGGGGAGGCGACCACAGAATAACCTACTGCTGTATGTCATTAATCACTAATTGCTGAATGATTTTATTATATGGCAGCCATAAAATATCACTTGAGGTTTTACAGCCAGTTCTACCTTTAAGAAAACAATTCCTTATGTCAAATTGACTATTAAATTAAGTGATTCCATATTAAACATCCTATGGACTCAAGATGATTTATGGGACCATGTAATGAATAAGAACCTTTTCCTTCTGGCTGCTCAGAAGAAATCAGCAGCCGTTTCTGAAACAGCCATTGACCTTGAGAACCCAAGAGAGATATGCTGATTTCTAAGATGAGAACTGGAAGGAAGTCTTGAGAAAATAGACCCAGCACCCTCATTTTACAGCTAAGGAAACTGAGGCCCGGAGAGGTGAAGTGACCCACTTAGAATCACTCTGTGGACAGAATGACAGCACTGTTTCATGTTGCTGATTCTAGCCTTGATGACCTTTTTTCTGTTATTCCCAGCCTTCCTTACTGTCTCCATTTTATAAATGGCAACATGATCCTTCAAAAAATTTCTACATTACCTAAAATGTAAGCACTTCTGAGATAAGATGTAATGCCTTTCAATCAAGCCTATTTGCATTTTTTGCCCTGAATTTTCTCCTAGGTGGTGGTAGACAGAATAAATTGACCTAAAACTAAACTGTTTTGACCTTGCAATGTATTTCCACCAGAGCATTCACAATTTCTCACTTGGAGCACCGTGGGGACACAAATATAAAGACCTCCGTCTCAGTTAGGATACCTGATACTAAGGTGTCAAACACCCAGTATTCAACTGTGCAGTCCAGATAATTTGTGCAATAGACAACTGGAGGTTAGTGTCGCTGGGTGTCCCACAGGTGGTGGCACATGAACTGGGTGGGACTGGTATGTGAGAGTTGGCTAAGCCAAAAAGGAGAGAGGGAATATTTCAGTCAGAGCAGGAGATGCAGGTTCAGAGACCGAAAGAAGCATGATGCTTCAGGGGTGCTGAGAAGTTTGGGCTTTCTGAAGTACGAGGGGTAGGCACTAGTGAGGTAGGATATTATGTGATCATCAAGGGCTTAAAATCCAGGCAGAAGACTGAAGAATGACCCCAAGCTCCTGGAGCTCATGAAGTTCTGGTATTTATTTCTGCTCACTTCTCTCATTAATTGTTCATGCATTCTTAGCTCTGTCCCCATCTAGATTATACACTATTTCTAGGCAGGAATCCTGCCAAGTTATCTCTTTATAGACTACCTAACACAATGTTAGATATATGTATAATTACAGGAAGGAAAGAGAAAGCAAGGAAGGAAGGGAAGGAGGGAGGGAGGGCAGCGGGACAGTCGAACACTCCTGTATGCTTTATTGATAAAGGGCTACGTGCACTAAGCTTGGGGCAGTCAGTAGGCTTAGCAGCTGAGCTGCCCTGGAGAAAATTTAGCAAGTCAGCCAGTGGCCCCTGGAGCCAGGCTCAGAGCGACAGCTGTCCTGGACTATGGCAGTGCTAAGTCCCCACAGTGCCTGTGGGTGGCCCCGGAAGGCTACCATGGCATTACTTCTCCAGTCATTAATTAAATCTTTCAGTAAACATTTATTGAACACCTACTAGGAGCCAGGGACTGTGGTAGGCACAGGGAGACAATGGTGGGCAGAGCAGATGTGGTCTCTGCCCTCTTGGTGCTTACAGTCTAGCAGGGAAACAGACAGTAATCAGATAACCAGACAATCAAAGGTAGAATTGCTAACTGGGGGAAGCAATAAAGTACAGTAAAAGGTTGCTGTGTGGGTGTGAAATAGAGGGACCCAGATGAGTCTGTGAGCCTAAAAGTTCTGCTTTAATTGTGTATGTATAACAGGGGAACCTAACTCTATCAGATATAGAAATATATTAAATATTAATTAAACTATGTAGGATGCAGAGACCGAGGAGTCCATCTGTCTTAATCTACACATGAGTACGGGAAGGTTCAGTAGCTGGCTGGTATCAGTAAACCTAACTCTCTCGCTAAGAAGCTGTATGTTGTGGCCAATCGCCTTGTCCCTGTGCACTTCAGCTTCCTTGGCTAAAGAATGAAAAGTGAGAATCAGCATCCTGCTAGTCAAAGTGTGGTGCGGTCTGTGGACCAGTGCTCGTCCACAACCTGTTACCAGTCTGTGATGAGATAAGTATACAAGATAAAGTACTTAAATTGAGAGTGCTTAGAAGTTTGTGTAACAATTTAACATTGCTGTGTATTTTTAATTGCATTTAAAAAGTATCAGTCTGCAATGGTTTGGGAAAAATATTCATTCCAGAAATTTTAAGAAGCACCTGTACTAGATGACTTATGAGAATCCTTCCCATGTTAAGAGCCGTTGATTCTAATTGGATGGGGGTGAAACTTGAGGTCAGTATTGTAAAATACCCAAGGCGAGTTCTAGAGCCTGGAATTAAGTGACAATGAAGTTGTTGTTCTAGAAAAAAATCTTCCTTAACTTGGGTCTCTGAGCCTGGGACAACTGCAATGCACTGATAAGACACAGAAGTCATGGTACCAATGGACTCAGAAGTCAGTCATTCTCAAGAGACAGCCATAGCAGGTCATTTTCTGGTATCCATCTGAATTCCAGGCCATAGCTAAAGAGACCAGACATAGCTCAGAGCCCCTTTTTAAAAGAGGAAGAAGAAGAAGAAAAAGAAAAATCAATTAAATGCAAATAACCCTATACACATGCACACACATAACATGTTTGATGTTTGTTTTTTTTTCTTAATACATTTCACTCCCCTCAAATTACTCGAAAGGTTATTTGATTTATCAATAGAATTTAGGTAGTGAGTAGACTGAAATATAAACAATGTAAACTTTGAAAAAGTAGCTCCAGTGAAGCAGAGTAAAGGTTCATAAAGGATTTCTATTTCCCAAGACCCTAGAAACACAATGGATCGGAGTATCTGTTTAACTGCTGTCAGGGATGGTCGCTTGGGTAAACATTGTGCTTTATAAAAGCAAAACTCAGAATGAGTGTTTTAAAATTAATATTCATTCATGGGCTCATCTGGTGAAATGATCCATGGCTGACATTTCCTAACAAGGTTGCACAAAAGACCTGCATTGACACTAAGAACTCACCTGCCCCACCACCCCCCGGCCTGTCCTATCCCCACTGAAATCTTACCCTGTGAGCATCATTTCCTTGGTTATCTCTCCTCCAGTGTTCAAGGCAGGAGTTAGTATTCTAGACATGCAGTCTTGCTAGGGGACAGTGGACCTGAGGAGGAGAAGGGTCTGGGTTTAGAAGATGAGACAGTTGGTTTTGGAAGGGATGGAGATGAATCAGGATAGGTCAGGGCTTTTACCTCATTGGCCACAAAAGGCTGCTTTCTTCTGGACAGGGGCAGATCTGGTGACAGGTTTTGGATATGCACCATCACATTTGGATCATTACATCTAGAGTCCTACTTGGATTTGTCATAGTTTCCTGCCATTGATTTGTTAGGTACCCGATGGTCTGCCACTCCATTCTTGAAGAAAAAGAATTATAATCAGCCTATAAATGTTGATGTATCCAGGATGTTCTCCTCATTGTCTTTTTTGCTTGCAAAGAGACAAATTTTCTCAGAAAAGCATAGCGACATGCATCACTAGTGTTAGTCCCTGTAAAAACCACCCAACCCTATCCCAACCCCTGCTCTCTCCAGAATTGCAAGCACACACTTCTCATGCCCCACTTGTCATCAGTGCCCAGGATTGCTCAGGTCCTGCTCGTCATCTCTACTCTGAAGTTTCTCATAAACCTCAAAATCCAAACTATCTATAACAGAATGTATCGCCATCCCCCCAAATGCACAAAAATGGCATCTCCTCCTTCCCCAGCTTGGTTAAATGATTTCTCCTGATTTCTCAGATTTTCGTAGTTAACAATAGCACCATCCATTTACTTGCCTGACCTAGAAATCTCAAATCTCCCTGGAAGTCTTTCATTCATTCCATTAGTACCTCTGAACCCAGGGGCCAGCCACCAATACCTACTTAATGCTCAAGCCACATTTATTAAACTCTCAAAACTTCTTTCCCAGCCGCTCCCTCTTTAGCCCTACTGGCACTTCCTTAAGCCGGGTCTCATCATTTTTTGTTTGGACCACTTCCTATCTGTCCTCTCTCCCTCCAGTTTCGCTATCACTTGAGTCAGTCCTTAATATTGCCTTGCATTTCTTCTAAAACACAGGTTTAATCATATAATCCTCTAGTTAGAAACTTCTGCTGAAGACAAGGGAGAACTGCCAGACAATTTTAAATGAAAGTATAATGACACACTAGTGAGCCATGATTGCTTGTTAAGTGTGTCACAATAATTTTGTGACTAATAATTTAAAAAACCCGATGTTGATGACTTATCTCCCCTCTTCTTTTTTTTTTTTTTTTTTTTTTTGTTGTTGTTGTTGTAAATTTGAGGCAATTCAAGGTTATCAGTAAAATTATGTCATTCTTAAATACTTGCATTCCTAAATGAACAGAAATCAATTGAATGGCAGCTAACATGTCCCTTGCCTCTTCTATCTCTTTACAGACCTTTGTAAGCTGCCTTTTTGGACAAACCATAAAGACATGCAGTGAATGCAAATCATTGCTTGGTAGAAGTTCACTAAAGATTATTTGAGATTGTCTCATAATTGGGGTATGTCCAACTTGATTTTCTTACATATAAATAGCATCTACCATTGATATTTTTAGGGAATCAAGATTGAGAAAAAATAGCCTAGTGGAAAAAGTCCGAAACTCTTAGCTGGACATAGAGTGCCTTCTCATTTCTGATTCATTGGACGACTTTTCAGACTCACACTTATCTGTTGTCTTCATTCTGCAAACATGCCATGAGCTTGTTCACCTCTGTATCCTCAATCATGCCCTCCCTTTTCCAGGCCGATGAAGGCATGGCAGGTAATTCCAAGCATTTTACATCTACTCATTATCTTTTAAAATTCTGCTAAAAAAAATTACCTGGCTTTTGAAACTGTCTAGCTGCCCAAACCCTCTCTCACATATCTTCAGAGTGGTTAAGATAACATTTTCCAGGATGTACCTCTTGGCTTCTCCATTAGAAGCCCTACTGTTTCGGGCAAATGTGCTAAGTCTCAGTTTCCTCATCTGCCTAATGGTGACAATATGGTCTCTACCTCGTAGAATTGCTGTGAAGATTCCGTCTGATAATTAGCCATGCCTGGGGAGGGGAGGGTGTTCTGCCCTTCCACACATTCAGATCAGTTAACATCTGCAGTTCATTTCAGACAGGATATGGTCATGCAATGCTCAGTTGGGGTCAACCTCACTTTGCATCTCTCTGCAGCATATAAACTGTGGAGTAAATTAATTTTCAATGCATTAGATAGTGTCCCAAGGTAATTATCTGTGATACTTTCCAGCAGGGAGACTTTGAAATGCCATTCCTCTTTTAATTAATATGTTGTACTATGCTGTATCCATTGGCAGATGGATTTATCATTGCACATTTGGACTTGACAGAGGTCAGCCATCATCTCTCTCCATGTGTCTTTGTGCTCCCCCAACAAGTTGGCCTTTTCCCTTGCCCTCTCCCCCAGCCCTCCCTGTACAACTCCACCCTTCATTCTAGCCAGGCCCTTACCTCTCTGGCTGAAGAAGATTATGATATCAGGATGAAGTTTTCAGTCTTGAAAGGGCTCCACTCTGTTAAAATTTCATTTCCAATTTGAGCCATCATATTATCAAACCTGTCACACATACTCATTCCAAATAATGGAGAACATAGGAATTGGGGTCTTTGCAATTCTCCTTCTCTCTGCCCCTTAGGTTCATTCCTGGGTTTGCCTCCATTTAAAAAGTCTTCAAAGTCAAAATGCGAAAGTTTATTTTATTTTATTTTATTATTATTTCAAATTCTTTTTAATTTTTTGTATTTTATTTGTCATTTTTAAAACTATCATTATTTCTTGTTCTTATTAATTTTTTTTTTTTGTGTGGTTATTTTGTTGGCTTCATTTTTGAAGAAATTTTGGCTCACAGAAGGATTACAACTGTGGCATGGGAGGAGCATTGGTGAGGGGTGTCAGTGATGGGGTATGCATGGGAGGAGGTTCACCTGGGGCATACCTATAAGGCATATGAAAGAGTTCAAATGTCACGGTGAGTGGAGATTCACACAATAACTGAAAAAATGTCCAATTCCCATCCTGGGGAGTTCTGCCACATTCTCTAATGGGACAGCAAGAATCCCTTGAGTGCAGGGGCAGAGACTGTTGAAGGAGGATGGACCATTGATGGGCCCTTGATATTGATGACTGTACTTATGAGCCTTTTCTTTTGAAATGGAAGCTTAGCCTAGTATTATAGGTTGCCTAAGAGTTACCTCCTTAGAGCCTCCTTGTTGCTCAAATGTGGCCTCTCTGTAAGCCAAACTCAGCATATAAATGCATTACCTTCCCCCTGGCGTGGAACATGACTCCCAGGGATAAGCCTCCTGGCACTGAGGGATTACTACCAAGATCAACTAGCAGTGCAACTGGAAAAAGACCTTGACCAAAAGGGGGAAAGGGTAAAGACAAATGAGTTTATATGGCTAAGAGACATCAAAGTGAGTTGGGAAGTCATTCCAGAAGTTATGCTTATGCATATCTCAGCAGGATCTCATTGACTGGCCCAGTAAATATTTCCTCAAATAGCAGGGCTCCTGAGGACTCTGGAGACATCCAGACACTATAGGCAGGGCTGACAACTCAGGAGTTTGGCACCTAGCCAGTGGGCCCTACTTTGGAATTTATGCATCCCAGTGTGACAGAGTTGGACTCAGTTGTGGTTTCCTTACTGTATTAGTCAGCCAAAGGGGTGCTGATGCAAATTATCTGAAATCTGTTGTCATTTATAAAAAGAGTATTTATTTGGGGTAGAAGCTTACAGTTACCAGGCCATAAAGCATAAGTTAATTCCCTCACCAAAGTTTGTTGCCACGAATTGAAGCAAGATGGCTGCCGACATAGGCTTACTTCTCTCCACAAGGCCAGCTGTAGACTATCAGGCAAATCACTCATCTCTTCCCGGGGCCTTCTGTCCTTCCTCAAGACCAATCTTCTCTGTGTGTTTACTTCCCCTGGCTCCAGCATTAAACCTCAGCATCAGAACTCCAACATCAAAACTCCAACTAACTCCTCTGCTCTGCCATGTAGTTTTACTGACATGGCCCAATCAAAGACCTAATCATAATTTAATTTTGCCTAGAGGAACAGACCATTTTACAAGCATAATCTAATATCTATTTTTGGAATTCATAAATAATGCCAAACTGCTACACCTACACATGGCTCTTCTGTCCCTTATATTTGAACCTATAGCTAGTACTAGAGTTGTTAGGTCTGTGTCCAAGAGACTTAAATCTTTGGGCTTTCCATGTGCCAGTCAGGCCCTGAATCTCAAGAGAGTTGCAACACCTACTCTCCAGTTCATTGGACTTATCCAGGACAACTAACAAGGAAATGATGATGGAAAACAACCATCCCAAGGAGCAGAGGGAGTCTACAACTGCAGGCAAATAGTCCCATCCATCTGCCCCATGGAATCTAAGCCCCCTCTCAGTTAGAGGCAGGGTGGGCATCACCATCCCAGAATCCTCAGAATTAGGGAATGAGTGATGGGCTAGAGTGGACTTACTCTTATTCTACTATAGACTTGTTGTTATTCTAGCAATGGAAGAACTTTTATCATTGATGTAGAGGCAGTGGCCACTGGAAGTTCTGAGAGGAGGGAGAATGGAAAAATAGGTATAATATGGGGGCATTTTTGGGACAAGTGAATTGTCCTGAATGACGTGGCAATAACAGATACTGGCCATTATATATCTTGTCATAACTTACAAAATTGTGTGGGAGAGAGTTTAAACTATAATGTAAGCTATAATCCCTATTTAGTGGCAATTGTCCAATATGTGTTCATCAATTGTAACAATATTCCACACTGATGAAGGTTGTTGTTGATGTGGGAAAGTATGGTAAGGGTAGGGAGTGAGGCATATGGGAATCCCCTACATTTTTTATGTTACATTTATGTAATCTAAGTGTATTTAAAAAAATGAAATAAAAATATTTGAACAAAAAAAAAGTCTTCAAAATAAGGTGGATCCTACTGATACGGGGGTTGATTTAATTAAGATGAATAGTATAAACATTTATCATTATAACCAGCAACTTTGCCTTTGGTGCAATTATTAGGCCTATTTTACAGATGAGGAGACTGTGGTTGAGAAAGGTTGTAAAATCAGTGCAAATGAACACAACCAGTAAATGGGAGAGCCAGGAGGCCAACCCAGGTTGGCTTGTTCCAGAGCTGAGATTGTAACCACAATTTTATATATCCTCTGTGTATCGAATGGGGATCTCTTTCAGGCAGGTTTTCAGATTCAGAAAAAAGGGGATTTGGGTACCAAACAGACCTCAATCAGAAAACTCTGACATTTTCAGAGAAAGAAAATTCCAGGTCCTTTGTGTGAGAGCTGCTTTGCAGCCCCCAACTGAGGAGCATCACCTCATGTCTCTCATGTCTCTCAATGGCACTCCACAAACCTCAGGACCCTCCCTTGATAGTTAATCAGGGTGATCTCAGCAAAGCTGACAAGATGTTTCCATGTTTGTTAAACAAGAACCATTTGTTTAGCTCAGGAGCATCTGTTGAATAAACAAGATATCTGATGTGCCATTTGCTCATTGGAAATTAACAAACCCTTTAAAAATGGCAATTTGTCAGGAGTTATATGAGGCAGAATTCATTCTCAGCAAGTGAACAAATTGAAACTTCCTTCCCAGGCTTTCTAGAATCCCCCAGAGCCAGTTGTGTAGAAAAAGTTTGGTTTAATTCTACCATCATTAAGGAAAACATGCCGACAATGATGAGGGAAGAGAAGCAAGTGTCCTGTTAGGGAAATTGACGAGTCCTGGAGGATATGTCATCCAGAACAATTGGTATTAGCTACTCCTTTTCTGGGCTTTGAATTTCCATTCAGAGAATGTAAGGCTCCCAGATAGGAGGGAATTTTTTCTTTTTTCTGTGCTGTTTCCAGGACTTGTTTGGTAAAACTGTCATCAGCCAGTATTGTTCCTGCCTGTGAATTCCTGTTGGGGATAGGGTGAGTGAGGATTAATTTACTATAGGAATAAAGAAAAAAAGCAATGTAGAAGGCTGTTGCTTTCTCCCACGGGGGATGCAGCAGCTACTAGGACACTGGCTACAATGAAGTCTGAGTAAAGTCCTGCTTTTCTGATGAAACATAAGAATTTCATGGTGTTAAGGCATTTTGACTTAATCCTTGAATGTGCACAGTGTGCTGGAACCAGGTGGCCCAAGCACAATGGACAGAGAATAATGATAGCAAACATTCCCAAAGTGCCAGCTATCACTCTTAAGCATATTACTTCCATTATTTAATTAAATGTTCCAAAGTCCTATTGTTATCTTCATCTCTGTGAGGAGACCAAGGCTTAGGGCGGTAATGAAATTTGCCAAAAGTCACACTGCTAGACAGTAATAGAATGGGATTTAACCCCAGGCAGTTTGAGAGCCCATTGATTTGATCATGACATTGCATTGCTTCAGATAGGCTTTAAGGATGTTGTGATGACTGAAAGAACAGGTTCTGAACTCCTGAGCCTTTCAGTGTGCAGAAGCAAAAGGTGTTAGGCATGTTTTTTCTGAGATTCCTGGGCAGCACTGCCTGGCTTGAGGTTGGTATGCTATTCTTTCTGGTTTGCAATTCAAAATCTTTACATAGAGGGGATCTGGGCATAGGAGAGGCCATTGAGTGAGGCAAGGAGTTTTCAGGCTTTATATAAGTGGGTCCCTGTGGGCTCCAGTTAGAAGCTAAGGAATTAGCTGACTCTAGGCCCTGAGCAACTTGCAGCCTCATCTCCTCACATTAGCCCTCTTAGCAATTGATCTTGTAAACTTTCTGAATCAGAGAAATTAAAGATGAAAAAGGGCCTATTAAGTGATCTTGCCCCAGCCCCAGACGAGGCAGAATGACTCCCAAGAGAGGATTCCAGAGCATCTGGTTCAGTTTAATTTTAATTGTCCCAGAGGGTCTGACTTACAGCTCTTCGCCTGGGCAGCCCTTCTCCAGGCTGATGGATGCAGGTGTGAGCGATATCTCACAGGACAGATGCTGGTCTGTGCCAGGGCTTCACAGGCTCATCTGGGATGCAGTTTTCCAGGGCCTGGGCTTATTAACATGCTGCCTCTGGTATGTGTTGGAGCTTATGAGAAATTTACTTAACAACCCTGCCTGTAGACAAGATCTGGTGATTTTCCCCTTTTCTCCCCTCAACCAGGAGATGTGCCTTAAGCAGTATCCATATAGGTGGAATGGTGGGGGAGTTTGGAGTGGGGGATGGATGGAGGGTGGATAGGGTGTAGTAGTGAGGGTCAAGGACTTATGAGCCATTGGGAAGTCTGGGAACACTAATGAGTGGCACAACACAATGACTAGCAGTGTCGTACTGTTACCTAGTTCCATCCTCACAGCAAACCTCTGAGGTACATATTTTTCAGAGATGAGAATTCCGTGGTCCAGAGAGGTTGGGAAGTATTGTCAAGGTCATGAAGCTGGTGGATTTTGGAGCTGGTATTTGAACCTAGGTCTCTGGGAGTGCAGAGTACATAGTTTACTCCACTATACTCTGTCACCTCCTCGTAATAAAATATACTGAACAAGTTTGAAGTGAGAGAGAGGAAAGAGGCTGGAAAGGCCCTGTGCTGGCTTTGAGTTAAAGATGGCTGTTCCTCAGATCAGCCAGGCTTAGTTTTCTAAACTAGGAAGCTTGGGTTGTAGCAGGAGTGCTCTGTGCAGGGCTTAAGGGTAGAGATCTTGTTTGCATGCCTGTGTACGTAGACTGCGATCCCTTCCAGGCCTAGGCAGAGCGGTTGTTTCACCCATGCCGCCCTGCTTAGAGAAAGATGCCAGGTACAAGGCGATTTTGACTAGAACACACAGAATAAGTATAACTTCCCCTCCCAAGATGCCCTTGCTTTTTGATATAAGAGTTATTTTCATTAATTCTATTAGTTTCCTTTGGCTAATGTTGACCAAAGGCCTGGGCATTTCCACAGGCCTCTGGGGATTCGTTGTAGAGACTGGAGCCTTATCTAGGAAAGATGTACCTACATGGAGGATTATTCTGGGTGCTGAGGCAGAAAGTAGAAGGCTGGGGGTGAAAAACATGAGGGCTTTGAATGTAGAAATTGGAGGCAGAAGTACTGAAAGGGGAGCTGGGGTTAAGGATGCAAAGGCATCAGAGAAGATTTTCCTCTGTCATAATTTGTCCCCAAGTTGTCCCTAAAGGATTCATCTGAGAGAATATTTTCTTCCCCTCAGTGCCTTGTGTTTTCAGGATGTAGATGATCTACGTGTATGTATGTGTGATTCTCTCTAGAGGCCGTGAAGTAAAGAGAAGCTCTATGGACATTAAGCTCTGGAACCCTTTGAATCCTCCTTCTGCCCCTTTCCTAGCTGAGAAAAGTTGGACAAGTCACTTAAATTCTCAGGACCGTGTTTCCTCATTTTCAGTTAAGTGGACGATACATACTTCCTGGGTTTGTTCTTAAGATTAAATGGTGTAAAAAAAAAAAAAAATAAGGTACCAGGCACAGAGTAGCTAATTAATATGTTAGTCATTTTCTTCCATGCCTTCTTCCTACTCCAGTCCAGAAAGGCAGCCTGGCCCTGAGCTTCCTGGGGCATGCCCTAGAGCCAATGCCTCTGAGCTGGGCTATAGGTTATCAGCTACAGTGACTCAGACAAGTCACTTTGTTCCTCCCAGCCTCAAGTCCCACCTCAGTGAAATGCAGACAGAAGTTGTACATCCCTTGTAGGAGTTTTGATCATTTGTTCAACCATATGACTGAGTGCCAGCCTTATGCTAGGAAGTGGGTTTGTTGTGGTGGACAATACAAGCCCTTCCCTTCAAGAAACTTCCAATCTAGATGGGTGGCAGGCATCCTTGAAATAATCACATGAGTTATCATGAGTATTTAATGAAGTAGCTCACGAAAAGCATTGTTATCACAGGCACCGACCCACAGGAAGGGAGCGAACAAGTACTAGATATCGACATATTGCTATTGGGAATTCTGTGATCACTGTCTTCTTCATGAGGTGCCCACGAGATGGCAGTCTGGGCCTCACTCAATTGCTGTTGGCTTCCAGACCCATCTATATTAGTGAACCCAAAACACAGAGACCCTTTTTCTAACTATTCCTTTTTAACACCATTCTGTGTCTGCAATAGCTGTGAGTAGCCTTACTCACAGTGTAGACCCTGAGCATGCATGTCTACACTGGTGTAATGTACCAGAATGTGTTCTCTTAACAATCCTGAGGCAAAGACCAGGAAATTCTGATTTTACTTTCCTCAGAACTGAGATACAATTAAAAATGTTACCACAGTAATTGGCAGCATCCATTAACTTGATGAGAATTGCCGGAGGCAGCACATTTTTCCCCTCTTCTGCACATTATTAGTCTATAAATATACCCAGTTCCTTTCTCTTTCTTCTCTAGAACTTCCACAAACATCCTCCCAAGCTGTCTCCTTAATGCCCTTTACCTTTTTTAATTAACTCTCTGAATCCTCCAGCACTTCCAGTTGGTACCACATAATCTTGCATTTAATAACATGAGGTCTCGTGGCTTATCCGGGAGGCAGCCATGGAAAGCCTGCAGTAGTAATAGCACTGGACTCTGTCTGCAGACCCCTCATTGTGAGTCCCAGCTCTGCCTTAACTGGGCTGGGCTATCTCCAGCAAGTGACTTCAACTTTATGAGTTTGCCTTATGAGGGGGCGAGGGATGATGTCTACTGCCCAAGATGGTTAAGTTGATAAAATTAGATGATGATGTAAATATGCTGTGCAAACGGTCAAGCGCTATGACTCTTGGCCTCCTGCTTGTTGGTCCCCAGCATCTCCTTCATCTGCCTATGCTTCTGCTCTGGCTTGTAGTCCCTACCAAGGTGCAGGTGCAAGCAGGTTCTGGCAGCACACTATGTTCAGAGAAGTTCTCCTCAGCAGGGTGGGAGCCCTGCCTATAAGCAAAACCTGGACTCCCCAGGGGCCTCACCAGCAGGAGGTTCTTCTGCCTTTGAATGCACTTGATTAGAAATATTCCCCCACAGAGAAGAGGGCAGGGCAGGGGAGGAGCAGGCACAGATTATTGACAATCAGGAGTGTGAGTGTAGAGTGCAAAGGACATGCTCACACTGCCTACTTAATCATCAGCTATGGAGTTACTGAACACAGTAACCAGAGGCAGAAAGGATCCTTGGAACTCCCTCTACCCCCATGCAAAACCTTCAATTTACAGGGAAAAAAAACTGTACCTAGAGGGGTCAAGTGACTTATTCACAGTCATACAGCCAGTCAGTGAATAGATCATGACCAGAATCAAGGTCTTTTTCCCAATCGAGTGCTCTTTCTCCTACATTCTTATTAGATACTTTCTACATTACATCATCAGTATTGCTGAAATGAGTGTGTGTGTTTATGTGTATGTGTTAATGTGTATCTCTGTTGCTCCATAAGGTGCCTAGAACCTACTATGCATGTTCACTAAATGTGTGTGTACATCATTCCATTTCATTTTCACTAAAACCCAGTGAGAGAACTGGTGAGGAAGATGGCATCAGAGTAGACAGCAGGGCTCAACTCTCTTAGAAAAGCAATGGAGGAATGGCAAAACTGTCTGAGGGAGCTGCTTTGAGGATCTGCAGACCAGGAGAGGGCCACGTGCATTGTCCAGTAGGGAGAGAGAAAGACAAAGAGGCTGATACAAAAACCGTGAGTTACTTGCACATGAGGCTGGCAACAGTGCCCATCCCCCAATATCGAGGCAAAGAGCCTTGGAAAAACATGGCTGGCATGGCCAACTGAGAGAGGATCGGATGTTTCCCTCCCTCAGAAGAGGGAGGGTGCAGCAGAAGGCTGAGTGTGGTTTTGCTTCAAGGACATGGGCAGCAAGACCCTACTTTGAATTGCGGCTCTGGCTAGCCCAGAAACATAAGCCAGTGGAGGATGAAAGAGTCACCTTGGTGAAAAGATTCACTAACATGCACCATCTGCTGGCAGGCAAGAAAAGTGGGGAAAAATGCTTTTTGGAGTCTCTCAAGTCCCCATACCCAGTACCACTTAGATCTGGTCTGTGCCCCATTAGTAGGTACCTGGCCCTGTTTTGATAACCTAAGCAGGGTAATTTTAAAGATGTAAAATAAGTTAAACCAAAATATTTAAAGAAGAGCCATGAGACAAAATCGCTAGGCAAGAGAGAGAAATCTCCCTTCAGAGTAAATTCACCAACATAGTCAGATGTCTAGACATCAGCAAAAAATTACAAGCCATATTAAGAAACCAGAAGATATGACCCAGCCAAAGAAACAAATTAAAAATCCTGATAAGACACAGGATTTAAGACAAATATTCAATTATGTTCACACAAATCTCCTAAATCAATTCAAGGAATTGAAGGAAAATATGGCTAAAGAGATAAAGGATATTAAGAAGACACTCAGTGAGCATAAGAATAATTTTTAAACTTGCAAAGAAAAGTAACAGATCTTATGGGAATGAAAGACACAGTGGACAAGATAAAAAATACATTAGAGACATATAACTGCAGATGTGAAATGGTAGAAGAATGAATAAGTAAAATGAAGGACAGAGCATCTGAACTTGAAAGGCAAGAGAACAGACAGAGAAAAGAACGGGGAAAAAATTGACCAGGGACTCAGGGAATTTAATGACAGTGTGAAATGCACAAACATACATGTTAAGGGTGTCTCATAAGAAGAAGAGAACAGAAAAGGGGCAGAAAGAATATTTGAGGAAATAATGGCTGAAAAATTTTCAACCTGTATAAATATCAATATCAATATCCAAGAAGGAAAATGGACCCCAAACAGAACACATCCCAATAGACCTATCTTAGACACTTACCATTCAGAATAACAAATGCCAGAGAGAAAGAGAGAATTCTGAAAGTAGCAAGAGAAAAGCAATTCATCACATATAAGAGACACTCAATAAGACTAACTGCTGATTTCTCATCAGAAACCATGGAGGTGAGAAGGCAGTGGTGTGATATATTTAAGATGCCGAAAGAAATAAACTGCCAGCCAAGAATTCTTTATGTGGCAAAACTGTCCCTCAAAATGGGGGTAAGTTTAAAGTCTTAACAGATAAACAGAAACTGAGAGAGTTTTTCACCAAGAGACTAGACTTCCTAGAAATTATAAAGGGAGTGCTGCAGCCTGAAAGGTAAAGACAGGAGACAGAGGCTTAGAGAAGACTTCAGAAATGAATAATATTAGTAAGGGTAACTGAAAGGGTAAAAAGACTGACAATAGTAAGGTACAACAAAAGAAAGCCAAGGGATAAAACAGATGAAGTATGTAACACCTTTACAATAATAACATTGAATGTTAATGAATTGAACTCCCCAATCAAAAGACTGGCAGAATAAGCCATCTATATGCTGGCTACAAAAGACTCATCTTGGAATGCAAGGGTACAAATAGGCTGGTGTACCTAAACTAATATCAGACAAAATATGAGCTTAAATGCAAAACTGTTACAAGAGATGAAAAAAGTCATTGCATATTAGTAAAAGGGACAGTTCAACAAAATGAAAAACCAATAACAAATACATGAGGCAAACACTGGCAAAACTATAGGGAGAAAATAGACATCTCTAAAACAGTAGTTGGAGAATTCAATACACCATTCTCAGCATTGGGTAGAACATCTGGACAGAAGATAAATAAACAGCTTGAATAGTATGATAAATGAACTAGACCTAACAGACAGGTATAGAACATTGCAGGATATAAAATCTTCTTAAGTGCTCATGAATCTTTCTTAAGGATAAACCAAATGTTGGATCACAAAACAGTTCTCAATAAATTTTAAAAGATTAAAATTACAAAAAGCACCTTCTCTGATCACAATGGAATGAAGCTGGAAATAAATAACAGGCAGATAAGGGGGAACTTCACAAATATATGGAGATTAAACAACATACTCTTAAGCAATCAATGGGTCAAAGAAGAAATTGCAAGAGAAATCATAAAATATCTCAAGACAAATGAGAACACACATATCAAAACCTATGGGATGCAGTGAAGGCAGTGCTGAGAGGGAAATTTATAGTTCTCAATGCTCACATTAGGAAAGAAGAAAGAGTTAAAGACCTATCTGCACACCTAGAGGAACTAGAAAAAGAACAGCAAACCAATCCAAAATCAAGCAGAAGGAAAGAAATAACAAAGATTAGAGCAGAAATAAATGAAATTGAGAACAACAACAACAAAAAAACCCTAATAGAATTAACAAAATGAAAAGCTGGTTCTTTGAGAAGTTCAACAAAATAGACAAACTCTTTGTTAGACTTACAAAAAAAGAGAATATGCAAATAAATAAAATCAGAAATGAGAGTGGGGACATTACTACTGACTCCATGGAAATAAAAGAGATCATAAGAGAATTCTGTGAACAACTTTATGTCACTAAACTAGACAACAGAGATGAAATAGATAAATTCCTAGAAGCACATGAACAACCTACACTGGCCCTAGAAGAAATAGAAGACCTCAACAAACCAATCACAAATAAAGAGATTGAAACAATCATCAAAAACCTCCCCAAAATGGAAAGCCCAGGACCAGATGTCTCCACTGGTAAGTTCTACCAATCATTCAAAGATTTTATAACGATCTTGCTCAAACTTCCAAAAAATTGAACAAGAAAGAACTACCAAATTCATTCTATGAAACCAATATTACCCTAATACCAAAGCCAGGTAAAGAGACTGTGAAAAAAGAAAATTACAGACCAGTTCTGCTAATGAATATGATGTAAAAATCCTCAACAAAATACTTGCTAATTAAATCCAAAAGTACATTAAAATAATTATACATCCCAGATATGCAAGAGTAGTTCAACACAAGAAAATCAATTAGTGTAACAAGTCAAAGAAGAATAATCATGTGGTCATCTCAATTGATGCAGAAAAGGCATTTGACAAAATGCATTATCCTTTCTTGATTAAAAAACACTCCAAAAGATAGGACTAGAAGGAAAGTTTTCCAACATGGTAAAATGCATATATGGAAAATCCACAGCTAACATTGTACTCAGTGATGAAAGACTAAAAGCTTTCCAGCTGAGATTGTGAACAAGCTAAGGATGCCCACTGTCACCACTGTTATTCAGTATTGTGCTAGAAGTTCTATCTAGAGCAATTAGGCAAGATAAAGAAATCAAAGACACCAAAATAGGAAAGGAAGAAGTAAAACTGATGCTATTTGCTGATGACATGATCCTATACCTAGAAAATCTTGGAAAATCCTCAACAAAGCTACTGGAGCTAATAAACAAGTTCAGCAAAGTGGCAGGATATAAGGTTAACATGCAAAAATCAGTTAATATACACTACTAATGAGCAACCTGAGGAGGAAGTCAGGAAAAAAATTTCATTTCCAATAGCGACTAAAAGAATCAAATATTTAGGAATAAACTTAACCAAGGACTTAAAGGACCTGGATTTAGAAAATTATAAAACATTGTAGAAGAAACCAAAGAAGTCCTAAGTAAATGGAAGGATATTCTATGTTCATGGATTGGAAGGCAAAATATCATTAAAATGTCAATTCTACCCAAATTGGTTTATAAATTCAATGCAATCCCAATAGAACTTCCAACAGCCCTTTTGGAGACATGGAAAAACTAGTTATAAAATTTATATAAAATTTATTTAAGGTAAGTGGCCCCCAAAAGCCAAAAATGTCTTTAAGAAGAAGGAAGTTGGAGGACTCTCTTTTTATGACTTTAAAGCATACTACTTAGCTACCGTGGTAAAAAAACAAAAACAAAAACAAAAACAAAAAACAGAAAAAACAGCATGGTACTGGCATAAAGATAAACATATTGACCAATGGAATCAAACTGAGAGTTCAGAAATAGACCCTTATATCTATAGTCAAGTGATTTTTGACAGAGCTGCCAAACCTACCCAGCTGGGTCAGAACAGTCTATTCAACAAATGGTCCTAGGAGAATTGGATGTCCATATCCAAAAGAAAGAAAGAGGATCCCTTTCTCATACCTTATACAAAACATAACTAAACTGAATCAAAGGCCTCAATATAAAGGCTAGAACCATAAAACTCCTAGAAAAAAATGTAGGGAAACATCTTTAAGACCTTGTGGTAGATGGTGGTTTCTTAAAACTTACACCCAAAGCATGAACAATGAAAGAAAAAAAATAGATAAATGGGACTTCCTAAAAATTAAACACTTTTCTGCTTCTAATAACTTTGTCAAGGTGAAAAGGCAGCCTACTCAATTGGAGAAAATATTTAGATACCACACATCCGATAAGGGTTTGATTTCCATGCTATATAAAGAGGTTATATAATTCAACAATAAAAAGACAAGCAACCCAATCATAAAATGGGCAACACATCTGAAAAGACATTTTTTCCAAAGAGGAAATACAAATGGCCAACAAGAACATGAAAAAGATGTTCAATATCACTAGCTATTAGGAAAATGTGCATCAAAACTACAATGAGATATTTCACACCTTATAGAATGGTGGTTTTTAAGAAAAGAGAAAGTTACAAGTGCTGGAGAGGGTGTGGAGAAATAGGAATACTCTTTCACTGTTGGTGGAAATGTAGGATGGTGCAATCTCTGTGGAAAACAGTTTGGATGTTCCTCAGGAAGCTAAATGTAGGTCTGCCATATGATCCAGCAATCCCACTACTGGGATCATACTCAGAAGAATTGAAAGCAGGGATGTGAATAGATATTTGCACACCGATGTTTATAGTAGCATTCACAATTTTTAAAAGATGGAAACAACCCAAGTGTCCATGAACAGATAAATGAATTATCAAAATGTGGTGTATACAACAATGGAATATTATTCAGTTGTGAGAAGAAATGGAGTTGGGATGCCTATGACAACATGGATAAATCTTGAGGACATTATGTTGAGTGAAATAAGGCAAATACAAAAGGACGGCTATTATATGGTCTCACTAATACGAACTAAATACAACGAGTAAACTCATGGAGTTAAACTCTAGAGTAGAGGTTGTTAGGAGGTAGAATGAGGGTTGAGAAGGGGGAGCTGATGCTGAATATATGTAGAATGTTTAGTAAGGTTGATGGTAACACATTTAATGAGTATAACTAACACTGCTGATTTATAAACGTGATTGTAGCTGAAAAGGATAGCCCAGGGATGTCAATGTCAATGGAAAGAAAGCTAGAGAATAAGCTAGAGATTGAATAACATAGTGAACTCAATGGTGGATGAGGATTGTTGTTAATAGTACAAATACAAGTATGTTCTTCTATGAACTAGAGCAAATGGGTGTCACTATTAAAAGGTTTTAAGAATATAGTTATACAGTAGAAAAATACAACTAATGTAACTTATAGACTATAGTTAACAGTAATATTGTAATATTTTGTATCAATGGCGAAGAAGGTGTATCAATGATAAAGGTCAACAATAGGGGGGTATAAGGGGCTATAGAATTTTTCCTTTTGGAGTAATGAAAATGTTCTAGAATTGACTGGGGTGAAGACAGTACAATGCTTTGATGAAACAGAGAGCCACTGAGAGTACACTTTGAATGGCTTGCACAAGGCATGGGACTGTATAACACAGTGAACCCCATGGTGGAAGACAGACTGATTAACAGTACAAATACGAGAACGTTCTCTCATGAACTATAACAAATATACAATACTGGTACATGATGTTAATGATAGGGTTTTAACATTTTTATATTGGAAAAATATATAAAATGTAAGTTGTGAACTATAGTTAGCAGTAATATTTTGATGATCTTCTTTCATCATTTGTAATGAATGTTCCGTAACAATGCAAGGTGTTGGTGATGGGGTGATGTATGGGAATCCTGTATGTTATTCATGATTGTTTTGTAAACTCACGACTCCTCTAAGTAAAAAAATAATAAAAATAAAAATCAGTTGAGGAAGTTTTGATTATTCCAATGACTTAGAAGTTTAATTGACTTGCCCAAGGTCATATAGCTAGTAAGTACTGATAACAGTATTAGGGTTTAGGACACAGGACTCCAAAACTCCTTTCTTAACTGCTGTAGAAGAGACAAGTCCTTGTCCTTAAAAATGCATTAATGAGTTTAAAATAATACCCTGTGTGATAAGAGAACCCCCAACCAGCACAAACTGTGTTATTTCAAGCTTGAACTTGGCATGTGGTTCATTAAGAGTTTTGTTCATTCTTGTTTTCCTTTAATTTATCCCTATACGTTTATGAACCTGTAGCTCTCTCAGATTCCATCCTTCCCACACTTTATCCACACCTCCACTACCTCTGGCCCCTTGGTCCTCATCCTGTTGCAGGACCCCAGTGCTGGATGCACAGGAAACACTTGCTTTGGGAGCTGCAGGACTAAACTGGTGGGCCAGAAGGATCTATTTGTGTGTCTCTTTTCTATGCATTTTTTAAAAATCCAATCTTTTGTGGATGCCCCTATGGAAGCACATGCCACATTTTCTTGGAAATATGCTCCTACCTCTGTTTCCCACACCAGTCTGAACTTCTGAAGAGCTGGGACCTTGTCTTATTCATCTTGACATCTTCTTTCCCCTATCATATTTTGGTACTGAAAACCTAATCAACACAACAAAAAAGAAATAAAAACAAGTTTAAAAAAAAAAAAAAAAACGGAAAGAAAGAACAACAACAACAAAAAACCTAATCAGTGCCCATTAGCTGTGTGTGAATCCAGGGAATGAATTATTTAGTTGGTGTTGTGAACTGCCCAGAAGCGACCCTGTGTCCTGTTTTGTGATGGCAGGACGACAGAAGGATGCCTCTTCTCAGTTCAAATTTTAATAAAAACTCTTGCCAATCAAAATACCTCTTTCCTCCCTTCTTATGTGGTAGGATTTGGGTGGTTTGGGCATTTCATTGCTTGCTGATTGGCTTGCACCCCACGTGGGTGGCAGTGGGTGTTGACTCAAGCCTGAGCCTGAAGAGGCACTTGGTGAATCATGAAGTGAGAAGATCTCCACAAAACATTGCTGCTTGGGGGTCACACATGCTCCAAATTATATTTAAGCACATCTCATAAACTAAAAGATAAAGCAAAATTTTAAATAACATAGAATTTTCTAAATGAAGCAGTTTACAGTAAAGGTTATAAAAATTCATTTCTAAAGAAATAGAATGAATATAGCTTTAGAAGCAGAAGAATTTGTCAAATGTTACAATCAAAATGAAGGAAGGTTTGTAGGCTTTAGTTTGCAGGAACCAATTCATTGTTCCTGGGACAATGGCTTTTTATTGCTTTCAGGATTTTCCTTATTCTGTGTTATGAATTGAATTGTATCCCCCACTCCCCAAAAAAGTCCTGACCTCCAGTACTTCACAATGTGACCTGATTTGGAAATAGGGTCACTTAGGATGGAATTAGTTAAGTGAAAATGAGGTCATACTGGATTGGGCCTTTAATCCGATAAGAATGATGCCCTTGTGAGAAAAGGAGAAGAAACACAGAGAGACACTGAGAGAAGGCCATTGGAAGACAAAGCAGAGATTGGAGTGATGCTTATTCAAACCAAGGAATGCCAAGGATTGCTGGGAAACACCAGAAACTAGAGAAGGCAAGGAAGGGTTCTCTCCTACAGGTTTCGTAAGGACCATGTCCCTTCTGCTATCTTGACTTCAGTCTTCTAGCCTCCAGAACTGTGAGAGAACACATTTCTGTTATTTTAGGCCCTTGGTTTATGATGCTTTGTTACAGCAGCTCTAGGAAACGAAGATGCTGGTTGCAGAGTGTGCTCTTATAACTTCATGCCTATCAAACCTTCATGCCTTAGGTCCCATCACCCCTCCCTTCTCCCTGACTTTCCAATCCCACACATTCTACAAGCCTAGCCCTGGTCCTTCTCTCTGTGTGAAGCCTTTCCTGAGCTCTGCACCTCTCCAACAAGACCATAAGCTCTGTGAAGGCCCCTTTATGTGGCATTCCATAAGTACCTATTAAAGGAACAGCATAAGCTCATGCGGTAGGTATTGGGTCTGGGAGAGGTAGTTACAAAATCAAACGGCCATGAATAAGAACATTGCTCATTCTCTGTAATCACTCTGCAAATGTTATAATGCACAGGTCTGTTGAATAGGATGTACAGGTCTTCTAGAAGCAACAGTTGTCTTTTTTAGGCTGTGCCATGTAACACAGTATTGTATGGAAATATATAATTGTTCAGAGGGGCTATTCCAGGCTGTAGTCCACACATAAGCAGTAAACAGGTGGACCATGTGGTTAGCTGCCTGACAACTCCCTGAGTGCACTGCACATAGTAGGTGCCCAGTAAGTACTTGCTGGCCATATTCCTAGTAGAGCAGTTGTGCAGCAACCTTAAGTAAAGCCTCATGGGTTTTCACTGTGTTAATGGAATCATGAATCCCAGTGACTAAGTTTAGCTTAAAATTATTACTGCCAGTATGCAACATGGGGTTGGCTACTAGGCATTGAAATTCTTCTGTTGAGTTGAACCTACTCATATGTTGGGAGTGGCTCTTGATATATGTATGCCTTGTCCTGAAATATTTCAGCTGTTATATTGGTTTTGGTCCCTGATGTTTATAATTTAGAAAGATATTACATTAAATTAGACCATATAACTAACTTCCTTTCTTTCTCTCCCTCCCTCCCTCCGTTCCTCCCTCTCTTCATTCCTTCCTCTATCCCTCTCTCTTTCTTCCTCTCTTCCTCTCCCTCTCTTCTGCCTCCCCTTTCTCCTCGCTTTTCTCTCTTCCCCTCCCCTCCCCTTTCTTCCCTTCCCATCCCTTCCTCTTACTTGTACCACATGAGATGCACTCTGCTATTTTCTATCCCATTCCATTCTATTCTAATTTAAAAATCGACTTAAAATTCCACTATATATCCCCAATGGGTCTTGACCCATAGTTTGAAAAGCACTGATCTCATCACTGGCACTTTTAATTTGCTGGGACAACCAGAGTGCTGACAGGCACATTGGCTATCAGACCTGACCAGCCTGGAGGGCATATTGGTAATGATTTTCTGTTGAAAGAAACAGTAGCCCACTTGGGCTAACAATTTAAAAGCGAGTCAGAGAGAAGTGCGGAAGAGAGAGAAGGAGAGAGAGAGAGAAACTGAGAGATTATGAGGGACAGGAAGAGTTATTAGAATTCAACAGAAGAAAAGCAGTTAGGACCCTCAGAGGGACCCTTTGCCCGAATCCCACAGAGCATTTCTTTCTGTCTCTTATCTCTGCGTTTTTCTTCTTCTGGCTGGGCAGTTAGAGCTATCCAAGATCCAGGCCTCACGTTACAGCCTCTCAAACCAATCCCAAAGTCTGGAAAGGGAATCTCTTTGACCCAGCTTGGTTTGGGTTCTAGCCCTGGTCTCGTCACCTGTAGGTGAGGGGCAGGTCCTGTCTTGCAGACATGGGTGGGGGCTCTGCATCTAGGAGCAAGGAGAGAGCTGCTGACAGGGAAGGGAGAAGATTTGGGATTTGGAAAGAAAGATCCCAAAGTGCTCATTAGTGGAGCCCTGCTCATATGAGCTGGATGAGACCCCTGAGTTTTTGCTGCCCCAGCATTTTCTCAGGATGATCACATTTGTCAAACAAATCACACACGACTGTGTTTGACAGATCCAACATGGCTTTGAGGATAAATGGTGAAAATAGCAGCATAATAATGTAAAATGAAGACTTTATTCGCTTAATTGCCTAGAGATTAATTAAATGAATGAATTCTGTCTCAGTATATTATGGAGCTATTTTCAACATTTATTCTAAACATACTGCTGGGCTTGTTATTATTCTCATTCATGTGTTTATTCATGTACTCAACAGCTACTTAATACATGCATAGTGAAGCACGAGGCTAGGGGAAAATGCAATTTAATAACCAGTGCTTAAGAAGACTACAATCAAGGATCCTGGTTAGGTAATTTGACATCTCAAAATCTCCATTTCCTCATCTGAAAAAAAAAATTCTACTACAGATCTCAAAAGTTTGTTTATGAATTAAGTGAGATATATTTAAATTGATAGTGGGAGCCGATGTGGCTCAGTGGTTGAGTGCCAGCTTCCCACATATAACGTCCCAGGTTCAATCCCCTTCCCCAGTACCTCAAAACAAGACAAAACAAAATTAAATTTAAAAATTGATACTAAGATTCTTGGCACATAAATATTAGTTGCACTCAAGATAATGTAAGTACTACGATAGTTTAGCTTTTATCACATGCATCTCTTCGAAAAGTTTCACATGCATTTTAATTCATTTAGTTCTCATAATAGCAGTATGAGAAGGTTGTTTTTATCTCCCCATTATGCAGAATAGAAAATTGATCCTCTGATCCCATAGATACTAAGAGGTGAAGCCGAGACTCTAACCCAGATACCCGATTCCAGGATTCATGCTCTCAACTACATCACTAAATGAGGATCAGGAAAGGAGAGGTTTCAGGCTGAGGTTGTGGAGGGTGGTAGTTATTTTGGGCTCTAATGAATGATTCTCAGCCCTAATGCACTTTGGTATCACCAGGGAGCATCTAAAAGCTGTTGATTCCTGAACTACACTGCAGATTAGTGCTTCTCAAAGTGTAATCTGCGTATCATCATCATCAGGGAATTTGAGTTCATAGGCCCTACCACAGACCTCCTGAATCATAAACTTTGGGGATAGAGCCCAGCATCTGTGTTTTAAGGTAGCCCTCAAGATGATTCTGATGCTCCCTAAAATCTAGCAGGACTGCTGCTCCAGACCAACTGCATCAGAATTTCTGGGAGTAGGGCTATTGCTAGGGCACTGGTATTTAGTATTTTCAGAAAGGTCCCCAAGCTATCCTAATATTCAGCCAGAGTGGAGGACCACTGCTATAACTGGGCGTTTATGGAAGGCAGATATTGAGCTTGGTCAATAAACAGGGAATATGCAGAGAGCACTAGAAAGAACATTCCAGGTGGGGGGTCAGCTTGAGCACCGACATAGGGGCAGAAAGTTTCTAGTGTGAGTTGGAGAAACACCTTGCGGTAACATTATTTTTTACTCTAAATGCCTAGCTAATAAGTCCGTAAAACATTTGTACTTTGTTACTTTTTTAGCATTTTATCCTCAATTACTCCCTGTGCATATGCCAATTTCCGGTTTTCTTAGTCTTAGGGACGTTGTTTGCTCTAGAATTGATGCAAGGAGAGAAAAATGAGCAAGAGCTTAGCTCTGCTGTTTCCTCCCATCAGCCAAGTATGTTATGGAACAGCCAGGGCTGAAGTTCCAAATTGGATTCTAGGGCCACTCAACACAAATGACCCATGTCTTCGGGCAATTGTGTAAGGCTTAATTCTCTGGTTTATGAAATGAAGGCCTTGGGCAGGATCACCGTGTTTCAAAGGCTGCCATACCCAGCTCTCCTGGGTCCGTCAGGTCAGGTGAGCTGGCCAGGGTCTCAGGAGGTTCCTGTTTGACTACTTTACATAGTGGGATTTGGAAACTGTGAAAAGAGGGTTCTGTTGCATAAAAAAAGTTTGAAAACTACTTGACCGGACCCTTCTTCAGGTACTTCCATCTGTAACATCTTCTGTATCTAGATCTAGGAGCTGGTTCTGTTTCTTCCCTGGAGGGTCCCAGTTTTGGAGAATAATCACCCCCCTTTGCCTCAGATTTTCAGATGATCCTCGTGCTGCTGTCAGGCTCTTTAATTACCAAATTAATGATGCCATTAAAGACCCCCAAGAGAGGAAACCACTTCATACAGTATCCAGGCCTATACAGATTTTTTTTTCCTTTTGCAGCACCGGTTGGTAATGTTTAAGATAAACATTATTTGGGGCACAGGCAGGAAAGATCTCTTTTGGTTACCAAAAAAAAAAATAGGCTTGTCTTTGAGACCCAAGTATGCAGATTAAAGTCTTATATAGTAGCTGAGGGAGTTAAAAGATTAATTTAGGAAATGAATCCTGGCCTATGAAGTTTGTCTGACTGAATGAAAGTGGTGTAATCATTAATTTTAAAAGGATTTATCAACAATATACCATGTGTCAAGCACTGTAATAGACAGTGGTAGACGATGCTAATACAATATCCAGCAAATCCTCACATGTCCAATAGTGGGGAAAGGCAATTAAACAAGCAATTACACTCCAGTGCAAAGATTTCTACACTAGGGAGGAGAAGAGATGTTACAGGAACCTGTATCAAGAGCTGCTTACCAGCATTTGTCATGTACAATCAGTCTAGAGAGAAAGAAAGGTGTCTACACCGACCTCCTTGAGAGTAGGGACTTTATCTTATCAATTTTTAAACCTCCAGGGCCTAGAACAATGCTATAATTATTAGACATTCAAGAAATAAAGAGCTGAGGCATGAGGACAAATGGAAGGCAGGTGATTTTCTCCTGTACTCGTAATAACAATAAAATAACAATGGTTGAATGCTTCCCATGTGTCAGGCACTGTTCTAAGTGTTCACTAATTAGCTCACTTAATCCCTACAACTATATGAGCTAAGTGTTAAGATTTTCCCATTTTGCAGAGAGGGAACTAGAAAACATTGTTGGTATATACATACAAAGTATGATGGAGAGTATGCACACAAAAAGGCTTGATCTTAGTTCCCTTCTTGAGGAAGACTGGAGAGAGTCACTGGAACACAGTGTCTCCCCAGACATGAGTATTATGTTTCAGAAATTTCCTGGGGTAGGAGAATTCACCTTTGAGAAAAGGAAAACATTCATAAGGGCTTTCACAGATTCATACCTGTTCTTGAATACCTTAACTCTATTTCGTCCTATACAATTTTGTTCATAATCACTTAATTCAAACAAGGAATACAGTGTAACCAGCATAAAGGCACTATTGACGACTGGCTGCTACCTTGCATTGGGAACGAGATGTACCAATACAATTCCCCTTTACTATCTGATGCTCTCTAGAAACTCTCCAGAAGTTTCCTCTCATACACTTTCAATGAGTTGCTTGTAGATTCGTCTTTGCTTGGTTGCAGACATTAAGCACAGGGAATTTTATCTGCCCCATGGCTGTTCTGCACTGGATACTGCTCCTGCCCCTGCGATCCACTCTGCCCCACTTTGGTTCTGAAATGTGAAGGAGTTTGGATCCTTGAGATGGGAGAGGCACTGGGTAGGGAGAATTATTCATCTGCTCGGCACATCTGTGTAGGCAGCCTCCTCACCCCTCCCCAAGACCCACAGCACTTTCACGGTCCCTCGTAGACACGTCTCAGCTCAGCCAGTCCTCACAGACCTAAAACTATGAGGCCTAAGCCCCAGATTTTATTTCCCTCGACCGTGTTTATCCTTCTTAAGGCTTCTCTGCAAAAATATCCACTACCCGTCTATTCTCTGCCCAACCTTCTTTTTTCTATTCCCAACATTTTCTTCTTACCAAGTATTACCAACCTGAGTGACTTCCAGTTCATGTACCCTAGAACCAAAATTCCCTGAGAAAGTAAAACTGCATCCAGAATGCACTCAGATTTTCTACAACGCCGCTTTGAAGGGACTTGCACATGGGGGAAGGGGAGGCCGTGGCATGATGTTTATGATCCCTGACTCTGGGAGAGATGACGGGTCCAAACCCTGTTCCTTCTCTTACCAGCTAGGGGACGCAGCCTAAAGGAGCACTTAAGCTTACCGCTCTGCAGCAGCCTGCCTGGGGCAAGCCCTGATTTGCTGTTCTTTAACTGTCTGACTTTGGGCAAGTGGTCTAAGATCTCAGTGTCTCATGTTTCATATTGAGAAAAAGAGTGGTTCCTACCTCATAGGGTTGATATGAGGATTAGTTGAGAACAGCATTTACATTACAACACTGCCTGGTCCATGGTGCAAGCTCAGTATCTGTGAATTATTATCACGTGACCTTAGGCATGCTACTTAATCTCTCTTATTCTCCCTATTTGCCAGATAAAACCTTCCATAGAGACTCATTTTGAGGATTAATTGAAATAAAGTTTGTAAAAAGAACAAATATAATACATGGCATGGGAGGTCTCAATATATACTAGCAATTATCCGTATCACCATATGCACTTTCCCAAAGCTTTTCACAAGTTTTTCCCTTAAGATTTCCACCCCTCCTTCCCCCCTCCCCAAATCATCAAACATTGCAAACATCTGCATCTTGTATTTCCTTGCATGTTGTGTTTGTGTGTCCTTTCCTCACATTGGATTTCTAGAAGTGGGAATTTGTTGGGGCTTCTACCTGATGAGTGTCAAAGGGTTTCCTGGTGAGATGGTGTGGCCTAGAACACAAATAGTTCAAGGGCTTCTCAGCACCGCTAGTGTTTAGACTCGATAAGGAAGTGCAATCCCTGCCTGTTATTTCTGCTGCCTTGTTAGCAGAGGAAGCGCAAAGAACAGGTGGCAATTAAGCATGTTCAGCTAAGGCAGTGGTTCCCAACTCGGGGGGGGGGGGGGGGGGTTTGTTTTTGCCTCAGGACACATTTGGCAATGTCTGGAGACATTTTTGGTTGACACAGCTTGGGTGGGGTAGCGGATTTGCTACTGGCATCTCATGGGTAGAAGCCAGAGATGTTGCTAATCATCCTGCAGTGTATAGGACAGCCCCCCACCACAAAACATTGTCTGGCCCAAAATGTCAGTCATGCCAAGGTTGATATAACCTGAGCCAAGGCCTCTAGTACCGAGGAAACTGGGCAACAGCGTCTTCCGGTGTGCTGGCCGAGGACCGCGGCTCAGATTTGTTCTCCTTACTGTCAGCACCAAGTAATTTTTTTCACCACTGGACACCTGAGCAGTTTAATATCTTCCCCAGTGGACTCAGGATCAGAGCAGATTTGAAATACAAATCTCATGCCCCTATTATTGGTTTAATCACAAAGTATTCTTAATATCTTAACTATGTGTTGTGGCAAATATTAGACAAAGATAATCAGAGTCTCTGCCCTTAGGAAGCTCACTGTCTGACTGGTTGAATATTAATAAGAGTCATTCTATTTGTAATTGATGATTTAAGAAAATAAATATAAAAACACCATCACAATGGAAGGTGCTCTGTGGGCTTGTGTTGATGAGCAGGTTGCAAAGTTGGAAAAAGATTGAGAAATGACTGAATTCAGACTTGGTGCCTAATTGTGTCTAGCTGTCTGTCTGTATCTCAGTGTCTTTCTGTTTGTACAAAGTTATGACTCTAAGGATTCTCCAGGTGTGTGTGTGTGTGCATTTGTGCATGCATGGGTGCCGTCTCTCTGTGTCTCTGTGTCTACCTGTTTCTTTCTGTGTCTCTATCTTCCTGTTTCTCCATGTGTCTCTGTCTCTATTTCTGTCTCTACCTCTGTCTCTCTTTTGACCACTATCCTTATATTCCCCCCACCCCCATCTATCTATCAGACAGTTTGTCACACCGTCATTCTTTTTCGCTCTGTATATCCACATCAGTCTTTCCTATCAAGTTCGAAACATTTCTCCCGACTAATCTTCCTTACTAGCTCCAATCAGAGAAATCCTGCAGAAGTCATCTAAATTGTCCTGGCATGGCCCAATCACTATAACCAAGAAGATGTCCCATGACCATGCCAGGTCGTACACCATCCTTGGGGGAGCAGAGGGATGGGCTCCTCAGAGTGGCTGCAAAGAATGTGAGTGGGGAGAAGGGTTTCACAAAGGATGCAAGGGGAGGAGGTAGTAAGCAGAGCAGAAGCACGGGTATCCACTCTAGCAAGGCAAGGCCAAGTCAAGAGAAATAGACAGTCAACTTAAAACATGCTGAAGACTGCATGATCCAGAGGCTGAGGTCTCTGTAAATGAAAAGAGATGTTCAGTGTGAGATGCAGTGGCCAGGGAGGGCTTCCAGGTGCACTTGATTGGCGATTTCAAGCTTTGAAGATGTACACGATTTTAGGGAGAGGGAAGGGAAAAAGCGGAAAAGCAATGCCTGAGAAGTCTCTAATCCTGAGAAAACCAACTTGCTTACAGAAACAGGTAGGCTGCAGCGCAGAGAAGGTATAAATGCAGTTCCTGGACCCTCTCTATGTCCTGCCTTGAGAGTTTCACATTGAATTGTTGGCAGTAGGGTGGGTGGATTGGGTGGTTTATTAATTCATTAATGTATTAATTGAGTAAACACACAGGTAGCACCTACTGTGAGCGAGGCACCTACTGAATACTCGGCACAAAGGATTCAAAGATAAATGAGACTGAATCCTACTTCTTTAAGGTTTATATGCCAGTAGGGAAGACACAGAAATGAATTAGCAATTCCATAAGCGATATGAGTAACCATGCAAAGCATGGTTCTCAAACTTGCCTGCACATTTAAATCACCTGGGACCTTTAAAAAAACACTGATGCATTGGTCCCATCCCCAAAGTGTTTGATTTCATTGGTCTGTGGAGGGGTTTTGAAACTTGCTCAGTCACTCTGAGCTGCAAAATTTGAGAACCCCTGAGATAAGGATGTTATGGGAGCAGAGAAGGGGGCTAGCAGTGAGAAGAATGAATCCAGGAGGCCTGCTGCAGGGGTGAGAATTAGCTGAAGAAGAAAGGGCATTGCACGTAGAGGGAAGAAGAGCCATGAAGGATGGGAGCTTCTTCAGGCTGGGAGGGCAGGGCATCTGTCTAGTTCTCGACTGGTCCCTGTGTGGCCTTAGGTGGACATCAATTTCTCCATGCCTCAGTTTCCCCTTCAGTTAAATGTAAGTAATGATGCCTACTCTTCTTACCGTAGGAGTTTGCTGTTAGGATCAAATAAAATGATGGAAAATTAAAAGGTGAAAAATATGGCATTAGAGGAGAGCCTCATTTATTCAGCTTCTTTGTGGTAAAGAAATATTTTATATAAGTGAACATTTTAGGTAACTGAAGTTTATCCTTTCGAGAAGTAATCATTTTAACAATTTCTTTAGTATTTCCTTTTCTAAAGTGTAACACTTGCAACCCTAATTTATTAAACACAGTGCACTGGGTACCATTAGTCACCTGCTTCCTTTTTTTGTATGCCTCTAGCTCCTCAGAATAAATGTCAGGCACTAAACTGTGCTATATTACATTAGTAGCCACACAGCTGGTGAGAAGTGTAGGGGTTTATGGTTGGATGATTGGGTTTTTGTGTTCTTAGGCCCACTTTTCTTGGGTTTCCTGTTTCTTTTGCTCTCTGGGTATCAGCTATTGATTCTCACCATTTTTTTAAACATAGAGACAGTCTTTTTATGGCAACATATTTAGAATGCAAGATTTACCATTTTAACCATTTTTCAGTGTGCACTTTGGTGGTATGAATTACATTCACAGTGTTGTGCTCCGATCACCACCATCTCTCAGCAAGACTTTTTCATGACTCCAAACAGACACTCCCCAGTCACCCCTCTCCTGGTACACGCAAGTCTACTTTCTGTCTCCATGAATTTGCTTTCATGGTTTTTCATTCTATTCCCTCTTTCTAACTTGCTGTTTCTTACCTGTTGAGGACTGCAAAACCAGAAGACCAATCCTGAAGCCAGAACTGAGGCTAAACCACCTTCGGCAGGAGCCAGTGAAGAGCAGGGAATAGTGTGTTCCCAGAGGGAGGGCAAAAGAGGAGGAAGTGGTGGAAGCAAAGTGTGGCAGGATGGAGGGGATGGAAGACTCTGGAGAAGAGAGATCCTCTTAGGAGGTCCGAGGTGGTGGAGAAGGGGCAGTGAAATGGGATTAGACTAGCATGGGTGTGGCTCTGTGGGCTTCTGGTTTGTTTGCTGGAGAGTTACTGATTCACAGAAACTCATGGCTTTGTGCCCTTTACAGGTGGCAATCACTGGGGACAGTCACACTGTTGGCGCAGCCAGTGGCCGTATTCTGGTGCTGCCCACAGTGCAGGGCAGTCTCTCTTGAGCAAGTGGCCCTCCCAGGAATAGTCGGCCCTCGAGTGCTAACCACTCTGCTGTCTGCCATCCATGCAGTCGCTGAGCCTCTGTCTCTCTCTTCCTTCCCCAGGTCGGTGGCCGGCTTGGATAAGGAGGCTGACCTGGTGCATATGGAGGTGCGGACGTCGGATGGACGTGAGTGCTTCTGCCACCAGACTGGTACCCAGGGAGCTGTGCAAGGCCCCCAGAGATCTGGCTAGCAGATCTCTCTTCTCCCCGAATTTGCATTTTAATGGTCTGGGAAGATGAAAAGCCCTGAGCTTCATTACCGCCATATCCATCCTTATTTCCAGAGTGGGGGTGGGGGGGGGAGGCTTTCCAGTCCTGAGGGAGATGTTTCATTGAAATAAACTCTCACGACTGAATTTTCTGGGGCTGTGAGTTAATGTGATGAATTTTTGAGACTCCTATTGGTAATTTCCAGATATCTTTAATATAACTCAAATAGGTAGTTTGCATTCACATGGTAAATTGATACCTACTTTTAAAAATGAACCATTTAAAGAGTTAAGCTTATCCAAAAAAGAAACTGGGCAAGTATTTCCAAAACTACTTATTTGTCTACTTAGCAAATATTTAGGAATGGCCTACTGTGTGCCAGGCATTGTTTTAGGCCCTGGAGATAAAGGCCTACAGAGTCCTTGCAAAGAAGGGCCTCTGTTCTAGTGTTGGAACTCTAAGATTTCAAACATGTGATCCCTTTATACATTGTTCAGCCGTGTCCATCTTATACGGAATATGACTGCTAAAACATCAATTTGTACCACTTTAAAACTTTTACTCTTCCTAGAGTTGATCTTATTTAGAGAGCTCTTTCCTTTCCAAGAAAAATAAAACCTGCTTACACAGAAAAATATACAGAAGTACATTTAGCATGTCCTCATCCAAAATAGAGCTAAGTAACCTGTGGAAATAGTGGGGGCCTAAGAGTACTGCAGACCAAGTGCCTGCCTATGAGTTGGGGTCCTGGGCTCTGCTCTCTGCTAGCCATGAGACCAGGAGTAACTCCTCTACCCTCTCTGTCCTCTAACTTCCCCTATGATCTGAGACTGCTCATCCTTGCCCTGTCCTCCTCACAGGGTTATGGGTTTGACCAAGTGGAAGTGAAATGTAATAGTAACTATAAAACTCTGTACAAATGTAAAGAGATTCAGTTTTGAACTGGCTGTGGGTATCTGGGTAGCATTCAGAATACTTTAAGGAAAACACTATGCACTTTGTCCATGAGACATCTACAGTTCAGGGCAAACATATAGAAGAGATGCATGCCAGGAACATGCATTTTGGGGAAAATGTTTGCTTTGCTTTTGCTCTGTTTTTATTTTTAAAAGTGTTATAAGACAACACTCCTTCCTTCCTCCCTATCTTCCTATTTCATTTGATCCTTGAATAAATATAAGTCTCTGAGGCAAGCAAGGATGAACACACTTTTTTTTTTTTTTTTTTTAACTGAAAGGCTATTTGGCTATTTGAGATTTAAAGAGATCATGTCATATACTCAGAGTCACTGATGATGATGATGCCTTAATTTCAAATCATATTATCTGATTCTTGTTGCTGGCAAAGCATCTGGGGGAAGAGTGAGTTGTGGAAATGAGATACAGAAGTTTGAAGAAGCACAGGAGGACAGCAAGAGGAGAGCAGTTAGTAGCTCTCAGAAGATGACCCACTGGCCAGTTATCAGGACAAGCTCTGCTTTGGCTTTGGCTCTCATATTGACCTCTCTGAGCCATATGTGCTCTGAGGTGGCTGAAGTGTTTCAGTGTTGGAGGAAACATTATAGGATGGTCTGACCTCCTACCCAGTATAGGAATTCCTTCACCAAGACCTCTGACACTGGGTCCTCAGGCTCCAAGAGCTTAGGCCTAGGACACCTTATTTTCCTACTGTTAAACAGCTCCTATGGACTTTATGGAAGTTCAAGAATTCTGGCCCAAATTGGGATATGGCCTGTGCTGAAAGACCACTGTGAGATATTATGAGCTTGAAAATGCAAAACATATCGAACAGTTTCTGACCTATTGTCAGCATTCAGGGACTGAAAAAGCAGTCAGAAATATAGCAGGGAGAAATGTCATGTGCCACGTTTGGGTTAAAGCGCAGTATATATTAATTCTCTTCCATTTTCTAGTTCTGTTCCATTTCCATTAAAGTTTTTCAACAGTTAAAAGCACCTTCTATCAACCTAGTGAACTGGCTCCGATTCAGCTTTATTTAGAAAGCACATAGAGCAAAATGGAATCAACCTGGGGAAGTTTTATTTAACATACCCTAATGAAATGCATGGTGGCTTCTATTGTGGTATGTAGTGAGTGCCTTCTCATACACATGCACTCACATGTACAAACACATCTCCATTTTTGATCATCACAAAAAAGGTACGTTGTTTCTTTTATTTCCATTTCTCTTATATGGTAACTTAGACTCAAATTTGCCCAAATTCGTACATATAGTTAATGATAGAATAAAAATTAGATCCCAAAACTCTCAGCAAACAAGGAGAAAAGGAAGTGTGATAAAGGACATCTATAAAAGATTTACCAGCACCATACTTCATGGTGAGAGACTGAATGCTTTTACCCCTAAGATCAGCAACAAAGCAAGTGTGTTCATTCTCACCACTCCTATTAAACATCAGGTTGAAAGTCCTAGCCAACGAAATAAGGCAGTAAAAAAATAAATAAAATTCATATAGATTGCAAAAGAAGAAATAAAACTTTCCCTATTCCTATTGTGGTGATTGCCTCTATAGAAAATCCTTAGGCATCTACAAAAAAGCTCCTAGAACTAATGAATGTGTTTAGCAAGGGATCAGGGAAAAACAATTCACTGGAGAAAGGATATTCTTTCAGCAGATGTTGTTGGAACAATTGGACTTCACAACTTATATAAAGTTTAACTCAAAATTGATCATAGATCTAAATGTGAAACATAATGTTATAAAATCTTGGAAGAAATCATAGGAGAAAATCTTCATAACTTTGTGTTAGACACAGGGTTCTTACAGGTGACACCAAGACTAAAATCAATAAAATTTTTAAAAAATGTATAAATTGGACTAAATTTAATTGATAAATTAAAAACCTTTGCTCGTTAAAAGACACTACTGAATAAGAGAAAATATTTGCAAATTGCATATCCAACAAAAGGCTTGTATCCAGAATATATAACACACTCTCAGAACTTAACCATAAGAAATAACCCAATTTTTAAAAATATGGGCCAAATAATTTAACAATTTACCAAAGATGATATAAGGGTGAACAATAAGTGTAAGAAATGATGTTCAACATCATTAGCCATTCAGGAAATACAAATTTTAAACCACAATGAATCCTTCTAAAACTCTTTAAAGAAATCAAGAAGTAGGGAACAAACATGTCCTAACTCATTCTGTGAAATCAGTATTATCCTAATACCAAATCAAAATGAGGACATCACAAGAAAGAAAATTATAGACCAATGTCTCTTAGGAATATCGATGCAAAATCCTTAACAAAATAATAGCAAACTGAAATCAAGAGTGCATGAAAAGAATTACATACGATGACCAAATGGAATTTATCCTGGGAATGCAACGGTAGTTCAACAGAAGAAAATCAATGTTGTACGTCACATTAACAGAATGAAGGGGGAGAACAATATGATCATCTCAATTGATGGAGAAAAAGTTTTCGACAAAATCTAGTATCTGTTCTTGATAAAAATACTCAGAAAACTAAGGAAAGACGGGAACTTCCTGCATGATAAAGAGCATATAAGAAAAACTAATAGCTAACATCATACTCAATGGTGAAAGACTGAAAGCTTTCCCCCTAAGATCAGGAACAAGACAAAAATTCCTGCTTTCACACCTGCTATTCATCATTACACTGGAACTTCTAGCCAGAACAATTAGACAAGAAAATGAAATAAAAGGCATCCAAATTGGAAAGGAAGAGGTAAAACTCTCTGTTTGCAAATGTCATGAAGTTATATTTAGAATATCCCAAAGAATCCATAAGAAAGCTGCTAGAGCTTATAAACAAATCCAGCGAAATTGTATGGTACAAAATCAACATTTAGACATCAGTTGTTTCTATACATCAGCAACGAACAATCCAAAAAGAAAATTAAAACAATTCCATTTACAATAAGTATCTAAAGAAATAAAATATTTAGGAATAAATTTAGCAAGGATGTAAAAGATTTGTATGTGGAAAACTATGAAACATTACTGAAATAAATTAAAGAAAACCTAACTAAATGACAAGACATCCCTTGTTCATGGATTAGAAGACTTAATATTATTAAGGTATCAATGCTACTACTCAAAGTGATTTACAGATTCAATGCAATCCCCATCAAAATTGCAGCATTCTTTTTTGCATAAATGGAAAAACCAATCATTAAATCCATATGGAATGGTAAAGGGCCTCAGATAACCAAAACCCTATTGCAAAAGAACAAAATAGAAGGAATCACACTTCCTGGTTCAAAACTTACTACAAAGCTACAGCAATCAAAACAAGCACAATAGTGGCATGAAGACAGACAAAATAGAACAATGAGAATTCAGAAATAAACCCACACATCTATGGCCAACTGATATTCAACAAGGGGATTAGGTCCACTCAATGGGGAAGAATAGTCACCTCAACAAATGGTGCTGGGAAAATTGGTTAGCCACATGCCCCCAAAATAAAATTGTACCCTTAACTCGTACCATATACAAAAAAGTAACTCAAAATGAATCAATGACTTAAATATACAAGTTCAAACCATTAAACTATTAGAAGAAAACTTAGGGGGACATATTCAGAATCTTTTATTAGACAATGGAATCTTAGATATGATAGCCAAAGTATGAGCAACAAAAGAAAAAATAGATAAATTGGACTTTATCAAAGTTATCAACTTTTGTTTAACAAAGGGCATTACCATGAAAGTGGAAAGACAACCTGGTACAATCAAAATGGGAGAAACTATTTGAAAAGCTTATATCTCATCAGGGTTTAAAATCTAAAATATATAACAAACTCCTACAACTCAACAACAACCCAGTTAAAAAATGGTCAAAGGGCTTGAATAGATATTTCTACAAAGAAGATAAACAAATGGCCAATAAGCACATGAAATATACTCAACATCTTTAGCCATTAGCAAACTGCAAATCAAAATCACAATGAAATACCACTTAATAACCACTAGAATGGCTATCTGTTTAAAAAAAAGAAAAAGAAGAAGAAAGAAAATAAGTATTGATGAGGAAGGATGCAGAGAAATAGAACTCTTCATGAATTGTATGTAAAATCGTGCAGCCACTGTGGAAAATTTAGGTTTTCCTCAGAAAGTTAATTGCAGAATGACCATATGTCACAGCAATCCCACTTCTAGATATAGACCCAAAAGGATTGAAACCAGGGACTCGAACGGATATTTGTACTGCAATATTCATAGCAGTTTTATTCACAATAGCTAAGAGGTGAATCACCCCAAATGCCTATCAACAGATGAGGAGATAAACAACATGTGGTATACACATACAGTGGAGTATTATTTAGACATTAAAATAATGAAGTTCTGATACATGCTACAGCATGGATGAACCTTGAGGATATCAGGTTGAGTGAAATATACCAGACACAAGAGGACAAATATTGTATTATTTCACTTATATGAAATACTTAAAATAAGCAAATTCATAGAAACAAAGTAGATTATAGGTTACTAGGGGCTGAGCTGGGGGTAATGGGGAGTTCATGCTTAATAGGTATTAAGCTTCTGTTTGGGGTGATGAAAAAGTTTTGGTAATGGATGGTGGTGATGGTGGCACAGTATTGTGAATGTAATTGCTATTACATATTATACACAAATTGGCTAAAATGGGAAATTTTCTATTGTATATATAACAATAAAAAATTTTAAAAACCACATAATGAGATATCACTATACACCTATTAGAATTGCTAAAATGAACAATGCTGACAATACAAAGTGCTGACAAGGATGTGAAGCAACTGGAACTCTCATACATTGCTGGTGGGAATGCAAAATGTTACAGCCACTCTGTAAAAACATTTTGATAATTTCTTATAATGTCATACACACCAAATGGTCCAGTAATCTCACTTGTACGTATTATTTCCTAGATAAATGAAAAATTATCTTCATTCAAAAACTTGTATATAAATGTTTGTAGCAGCGTCATTAATAATCACCCCAAAATCCTAAATACCCTTCAATAATTGAATAGATAAAAAATCTGTTGAACATCCATAATATGAAATACTGCTCAGCAACAAAAAGTAATGGACTATGGATAAATCCAACAACCTACATGAATCTCAAAGGCATTGTGCAGCATGAAATAAACTAGTCTTAAATGGTTACATACTGTGTGAGTCCATTTCTATGATCTTCTAAGAAAGGCAAAACTATAGGTATGGAGAATAGATTAGTGGTTTCCAAGGTGGGGCATGTATTTGACTACAAAGGGCAGCATGAGGGAATTTTTTAGGGTAATATAACTCTTCTGTATCCTGATTGTGGTGGCAGTTAAATAAATCTATAACAATTAAAGAATGATATGCGCCTGCAAAGAGTGCTGGAACGAGCAGACCCTCCAGTCCCTGGCGGAAGACAGCACTGCCCTGGCTCAGGAGATAGGAACTAGAAGACTTACCGTCCCTCCTGATTTGTCTCCATCGGAGCCACTTTTGCAATTTGTGTTTATCTTTTTGACGGATGGGGAGAAATAGCATTTTAGATTTTTATAGGCAAGCAGACCAGGAAAGGAGAAACCTAGATTCTACTTCCAGCCTTTCCAATAGGAGGCTGTGTGATCTCAGGAAACAACTAAACCTCTCTGGGCTCCTGGCTTTTTCACTGAGAGGTTGTGTGATCCAGGGAAGCAACCTCTCTGGACTCCTGTTCCATCATTGTAAAATGAAAAGGTTAGAATTAATGATTTATTCATTTATTCACTTATTTACTTTATTTCATTCTTTTATCAAACACTTGATAAAAGTGTCTACTGGATGCTAGCTAATGTACTACGTCTTGAAGATATAATGAGTGAATAAGACTGGGTCCCTGCCCCACAAGTACATATTCTAAAAGGGAAGCGGCAGATACATAATCCAGCAATTCCTGGACAAAATAACATGTAAAGTTGTAAAAGTCACACATAAGATGTCCTCAGAACCTGAGGAGAGGTGGCTTCTCTATATTTGGAGTCTGTCGATACTTAGGTCCTTGTAGCCCTATTATTTTATGGTTTGTTTGTTAAAAAGGACAATGATGCAAGTTTTGAGAATTTTCAAATCAGAAGAACTAGGGGATCTTAGACAATTTTTATTTTTCCTTTCTCGGATTTTCCCTTGTCTTCCTCTCTCCCACTGCCCCTGCCCCCCTTTTTTTGTTGCATATTGGAGAGTCTGTTCCTTAATCAGCCTAATTTCTGACCACTTACCCTGTGTTCTAGATTTGAGAATGACCCATTTTCTCAAATTCTCTCAAAAGTCCATCTAGCAATGGTCACAGAAAATCTATTCATTCTATTCCTGGCTTCCTCCTTTATCTCAGCCTTCACAGTCACTTCTGAACCCAAAGGGGCTCTCCGACTGTAGTGTGTCATAATCCTTGGGAGCTTATTACCATGCAAATTCCTGGCTTCCACCCCGGTGGTTTTAATTCAGGTGGTCTGTTGTAGGATCTGGGAGTCCTCATATTTTTAAGAAATTCCCCACATAATTCTGATTCAGGTGGCCCAATCAAGAACACTGCTTTGGAGGATCCCTAACTTCAGATGGTGCTGGGGCCGCTGCTCAGAGTAATTATATCCTCAGTACAGTGTGAAGAAAGAGCTTTGATGATGGAGTCTGGAATTCCTCTCTTCTGTAAAGCCCCTGTGATCCTAGCAGCTGGGCTGCCACAATGGATGGAAGTGAGAACATAGAAGGAGGGCAAATGTGTCTTTCTTTCCCATCTGAGAAACAAAATCAACAAGAAATCATAATCCATTATAAAGTGCTTTCCAAATCAAGATAACTTTCACATTTCTAAAATGATTTTACTTGTTGGGGTGGAAGAAGCATTCAAAAATAGTAATAGAAATAGTTTGAGCCCTGAAAGGATCTTGGAAAATAGAAACAAGATATGCTCATGAAACAATTAAATGTTGCTCTGTTTAGTTCCCAGAGCAGGACCACAATGTTGGCATCCATACTAAAACCTATATAGACATTTTTTTCTCCTATATTTATTTATTCATCCACTCACTCATTCACTCACCTGTAATGGAACACTTTCCAGGTCCAGAAGCCATGCTTTATAATCACCCAGGGAGCTTAAACATGTGCACATATACACACTCTCCTGGACCCCAATACAAGTCAATGAAATAAGAACTTCTAGATGCAGATCCTGGGCATTGGTCCTTTATAAAAGTTGTCTTGATTCTAAAATGCATATAGGATTGAGAACCACTGCACTATGTCTGAACTTCTCAAACTTTAACATGCACTTGAGTCATCTGGAGAGCTTATTAAAATACACGTTCCATTCCTACTTTGGTAAGCATTGTACAAAGCCATGGGGGAATATACAGATTAATAAGATACAATTAACACCGAGAGGTTCACAGGCTGAAGTTCCAGGCTGATGGGAGAGGGAGCTTTATCTACAGATCTTATTGCAACATAACCTGCTAAAGACCAATGGAAACTCTTAAGTTAAGTCAAACAAAGACAGTGCTACAAGAACCAAAAAGAAGTATTTCTTACCAGCTCTGGAGCGACTAAAGGCTTCACAGAAGAGGCTGTGGTTAAGTTATTCCAGACCTGTGCTGTTCAGTGCAATAGCCATTTAGTCACATGAGGCTAATGAGCACTTGAAATGTCCTGTCTAAATTGAGAAATGCTGTAAGTGTAAAATACACACCAGATTTCAAAGACTTTCTATGAAAAAAGGAATGAAAAATAGCTCATTAATAATTTTATATTGATTACATGATGAAATGATATTTTGGATATATTGGGTTATATAAAATATATTAAAATTAATTTCATTTTTCTCTTTACATTTATGTCGGCTACTGGAACACATAAAAGGTCATATGTGGCTCGCATGTGTGGCTTGCAGTATATGTCATTTGCACAGTGCCCATCTACACTGAAGGGACCACAAGTACAACAGCACAGAGCGTGGCCGTTGCATCTGTGTGGTGTGGCACTGACAATCCTGTCTCTAAACTTGGCTTCCAGACTCTGGAGCAAACCCAATATAAGCTGGTCCCTTTTGTTATTTAGATATAGGAATCTCCACTCTGGCCCAGTCCTGGTCTACCTCTTTGAGAGTCAGACTTTTAGATTAAGCAAAAAATCACTGAATTATCCCTTACCCTGGCAGGTTTTTAAAATGGCAGCTCTAACCAGTTTGGTTACCAACAATATGATGTCTGTTTCTGCCATGAGATTCAGGATTTAAATTGCTTCTCTTCCATTTTCTACTGGAAATTGGCTTCCTTTGAATGTTCCCTGCTCACTCAGCTTGCTGGCTCACACACTCTTTCTCTCTCTCTCCACGCACACACACATGCACACACACACACTCATTCAACACACTCAAACATTTATCCTCTATCTGAAAAGCAATTGTATGTCAATAGAAAGAGGCTTAACTTGGAGTCACAAAAATGGAGGTAGAGAATTAACTCTGCCAGTTAGAAGCCGTTTAATCTTGATCAAGTCTCTTAACTTTTCAATGATCCCTGACATACGGCTTTACATATTTGAAACACCAGAGAGAAATTTTTATAATTTATTTTAAAAACTTATTTTCATTAGCTCTTAATGCAGATTAAAACTTTAAAATGAGGCAGATTTAAGTTCAATGGATAAAAGAGCATCTAGCAAACAAGAGTGTCCAAAATGACATGAGCTGCTTTGTGAAGTAATGAATTCCCTTTTGTTGGAAGTTCTCAAGCTCAAGCCATATGGGTCCCTCCAAGGGACACTGGAAGTGAACAAGGAGTCTTTAAACTTCTAGACATTCTTAAAAGTTCTAGAATCAAAAACCCATAGTCCATATTCCTTGTTCCTATGCCATTATCAACCCCCATTAATCACTCATTGCACTTTCTCACTAAAGCAAGATAAAGCACAATACTTCTTAACAGAGCGTTCCAGACAGTCATAAGTAATCAAATAGAGTTGGCGCACAAGGTGAAACTATTCGCCCTATAGCCCGAATTGTAGACTCTAGGCACATAGAATATTGGATTTTAAAGAATTTTAGATTATCGGCTAGTTCAGTGATTTTCAAACTATGTAACTCAGAGCTCTAGCAATTCTCTAAAAACCTCAGATGCTAATGTGAAGATGAAGAGGCAGCTAAGTCAATGGGAGTGCAAATCCATGCCATTTATTCAACTAAAATGGGTACAATAAAATCCACTTTATATGCTGAGGATATAGGGCTATCTATGATAAAAAGGATTCTAGGACTTTAAAAAGGGAGTTGGAACAGATCAGAGATTTTCAAATTTCATCACTTTCCAAAAGGTACCAAATGAGTAACAAGTTGCCCAAAGTCATGCAGATAGTCAGTGACAGCGACTGAACCAGAACGTGGATCTTCTAATTCCCAGCCTGATTGTCCTTCCATGTTTCAAATACATAATGGTTAGGATCACAGGTTCCGGTGTCAAATCCCCTGGGTTCAAATCCAGGCTCTGGCACTTCTTAGAGTTGTGGAACATTACTTAATGTCTTTATGTCTCAGTTACCTCATCTGGAAAATGGGATGATAGTAATTGTAACTCTTTATTGGGTTGTTGCAAGAATTAGATCAGTTAATGCATGTAGTTCCTACAACAGCAGTTAACATAGCATTTAAAAATGTTACTTGTCATTATCATCATAATCATCATCGTCATCGTTATCATCATTTAGTCATTTTATACATGGTTAGTTTATTTGGAAAGTGGAGTTGAAGGAAGCCTGAATGGACTACCAGGATTCCAAACATATTCAAGGTCATTATGAGTTCTAAATGTGTGCAACTGCCAGATTCCTTTCTGTGCCATTAGAAGGCAGGAGCCACTGGAATTCTCTTATGGGTTACTGTAAGTTTCACAAAAACTTTAAATCCATAGGTCAAATAATAGGAAGAAATGGAAGTTAACTTTTTTGTTTGTAGTTGTGTTGCTTTGAGCACCTGCCATGCCTCAAGTACTATATTAGGCATTTGCAGCAATATCACTTCATTTGTTCTTGCACTGTTCCCACAAATTGGTTAGTCCCACTTCACAAACAAGGAAACAGAGGCTTATGGAAATTAAATAACTGTTCAGAGGTTCCTGGAAGCTTCTTGTTTTTACTTATTTGCATTTGAGAGTTAATGTTGTTATTTAAAATAAATAGCTCCTGGGTATTACTCTAACACAAGACTTGAAGAGCTGAATTTGCTTTTTGCTCACAATTGTAATTCAGTTTTTCAATTTTTAAAAATGCGTTACCCAAAGAGATGGAAGTTGAGCAAGTCAGGGAAAGTTTTTTTCTCTGAGGTGACAAGAGGCATGACAAATAGGATAGTTTGAATATTTAATAATCTCAAATGTAAAACATAATCACAAGCTACAATATAATGCAACATAAAATGTGTAGGCTTTTAATGTAATTCAATTCAACTTAACTAGCATTTGCTGAGGCTTTATAAAGTCAGCCCGAGGAGCAAAATAAGATGACAGCGATATTATTCTTGTCTGCAAGAAGGTGACCCGTTTTAGAAAGGTCTGGCAGAGCATGGAACACGCAGCTTTGGAGTGATATGTGTTGATGTAGATGAGAAGCTTGCCTTGCTAAATGGAGAAAGTTAGAGGCTGCCTCCCTAAACCTGCAAAATACCTGGCAGAAGTGCAACCTCTTAGGAAGAAGACAAAGCTAAGGCTTAAGGATTGTCTTGGCCTGTCCTTCCAGGTTCCTCAGCTCTCCAAGCATTCTCTCTCCTAGCACAGGCTGTGTGGCATGTTCACTTGATTCACTGGCCAGAATCGTTTGAGGGCAAGAACTGTGCCTTATGGTGTCTGCTTCCTGGAGCCTCAGAGAGTGTCTGACACATACACCTTCTCTATCCACCTTGACCCAATACAAAAGGAATGAATCCATCAGCTTGAGACTGCCCTTCTCACCATATGAGACCCCTGGTCCACAAGTGACAAGGTATAGAGGCTATTCCTGAGGGAGCCTGCTATTCATAGAGCTAGTGTGAAATACAACCAGATGTTTCCAGGGTTGCCAAGCAGACCCCTCTCTTCAAGGCACAGAGATCAAAGCCTTTGATTCTTGGCCTTTGTAAGTGGAGCAGGGACTGCTTTAGCACCTAGGCATCCATTAGGAATCCATCTCACACTCAGAAGGAAATACACTAATTGTGCATGAGGTGTGTTCCCCAAACATTGAAAAATGCCTCTTTGGTTTTGCTACAGGGATTATCCAAGTGAGATCTTCAGTCAAATCCAGTCTTTCTAGTTTTCTATTTGAGGAGGTTTCGAATGATCAGATAGAAAATAGAAGTTCAAGAATAAGGATTAACTAAAGTCAGTCAATTGACATGTAATTATATAGACACTTCCATGAGCCTTTGTCTACATAAAAGTCCCTTCTTTTTAAGGGATTCCCTTCTCATATAGTATACTTCCCCATCCAGGCTAAACTCAAGTGCTGCTTCCTCCTTGATGCCCCCTTGATTAATCTAACTCAGGCACTCTAGATGAGTCCCATAGCACTTAAAGAAAGTAAACAGTGATGTACATTCAGAACATGACTTTACTAGGAGGACTTCTGATCTCATGACCCTTTGATTCTCCACAATTAAAAAGAACATGACTTATTATTAATTGAATGCATGAAGGATGCCAAGAGTTAAATCCCCTTCCTTCCCTCTCCATAATAAAAAGTAGCTAGCATTTATTGATCTTTTAAACTAATCCAGCACCCTGCTAAGCATTTTTGTGCATAATCTTATTTAATCCTGGCCACACTCCTCTGAGGCAAACACTAAATTATCTGCGCTGCACAGATATAAAGCCCTGCTGTTACTTACCCAAGGCAGTCGGCAAGTAGCAGATCCAGGATTTGAACTCAGAACTTTGTAGCTTCAGAGGCCTTACTCTGAAACACCACAATGTTCTCATGAGATGTGGGACACATATTTTCTTAGGCTTCCACTATTATTAAAAAATAGAAAGGCCACCCATGTTAGAAGCCTACTTTGTGATTTCAAGTTATTTGATAAATAACTTCTTTCAGTTCCATTATAAAATCTCTCCCACTGCATCTAACCTCATTTGGAGATAATGCCCTAAGTCCACATTTGAGACCTTTTGCAAATGTAAGGTTTGAGCCAAATGGTATGTCCCGCCTGCCCTTGACATCCACAGTCCCCTGAAGACCTTCTGTCACCTCTGCCAGGCAGCCAGGCCTGCCTTATAATTTGCTGTTCCCATGTCCCCCACCTGGTCCTTACCAGGGAGTGGACACAAGAGCACTTAGTATCATGCCTGTGTTTTGAAAATTAAAAGCTTTGGGACTTCCAAAATTTGAGTCCAGCTAAAGACTCAAAAACTCATTTTTGTGCTGCCTTCCTGTTAAATTGGACCTTCCATTCCATCCTGGGCAGTGGCAAGCAGGGGAAAAGCCAAGAAGTAGACGAGGTTGGCACAACATTTCACCTGCCACGGGCCAAGGTTTAGGTTGGGTTTGCTTTTGTTTGGGTGGCCTCGAGTACACTCAATTTTTTTTTTAAAGTGTCCAAATAAGAGAGTGAATAGTAAATAGGCAGGGATAAGAGCCTGTGGGGTGGGAGTCGGGGGGGAAGAGCAGATGTCCTCTTGTGTGCACCTTTGATTACCAGTGTAAGGAGCTTTTTGAGAAGCTTGCTGGCAAGAAGGAAAGGGTTGTCATGTCAACACTTGTGTTTTCTTTACATGTATTTGCTGCAGCTTTTCGTTGTGTCTCGGTGCTTTATTATAGGAGTAAATTACTAAGGCTGGTGGGCAGGCAGAGTGCTCCAAAGCACAGCCCGGGCTCCCTTTCTTTCCCACTCCTCTCAGCCCAAAGTAGAAAGCCAGACTGCTCTTGGCTTTCTTTGTGAGCAAAGACAGAGAGGAAGGGAAATGCAGGCTGTACTTAGAGAATGGTGAACAAGTTGGTATTGCTAAAAGGCTGGAGGATGGGAGTCAGAAGGTCTGGCTCTTCTCTGGAAAAGTGGGTAGGGGCCAAATTACAGACGAGACTGGAAATGAGTGACTCCTGGGCCTCGTTTGGACTCTAGGCTTGTTCAGTTTGGCCCTCACAGTGATTAGCCTGCATCATTTTAAAAATTTAATTTGTCAGTATTTAAACATCAAGAAATTTTACATTGTGAAAATAGGAATTTTTAGCTTTAAAAACTCAGAATGTCTTATTCCTACATGTCAACAATGAACTGAAGGAGGAACGTGCTCTCGATTTTACTGTGGTCCCCACCACTCCCCAATCCTCCCTTAGTCAGAAGCTATGTGCCAGCCTCTATTTATCATTTTACCCGCAGCTCATTTTACTCATAAATATTATTTGCTTGGTCCTTCACATCCGAGTTTAGTATGCTAGGTGTAAAAGACCTTCTAGTCCATAATAAGAGATTTAAGCTTTGTTCCAGGGTACTGGGGACTGATGGTGTTTTGAAGCTGGGGGAAGTGGGGATTAACTCAGGCTTGGGTTTGAGAGATGTTTGGCTCCTCGCCTTGCGTCTGTGGAGTTTCAACCCATCATCCATATGAATGCTACTTGTGAAGCAGAAACAACAGGCAAGTCAGATGAGAAGCACTTGTATCAGGCAAGTGACACGGGCTAATGGAGAGAAGAGGAGAAATTCTGGAAACACTTCAGAGGCAGAATTGTCAAGGCAGAGGAATAAACTGGATTGTGTGGGGTGTGGAAGAAAGAAAATTTAAGAGGCTTGAATTACTGGGAAGATGATAAGACTGTTGACTGAGAAAATGACATCGGTATTTGACATGTTCGGTTTATGGTACCAAAGCAAACAGCCCCTCTCAAATACAGATATTCAAGAATGAGGTGTACAGCACATAATAAATTCTATTCATTTCCAACCAAATATGTTTCTTTATTAAATTAGCACCATGTTTATGAATAAATGTGTGTAATGGCTAGCTACAAATAATATGAGTAAGCTCCCTCGTAGACAGCAAGTCTTATTAGAGTAGAGAATCTCTGTCTCATTCATCACTGTATTTCTAGGACCCAAACAATATCCAATATATACCATCTGCACAAGAAATTTTTTTTTTAATTTATCAACTGATAAATTAATTAAATAAACAGGGATAATTTAAGAGCCCTAGTTTTAAACTCAATTGTTATACACTTTTGCTTATTTAAGCATTTTGCCTTTACTTTTCTCTGCTGCCTACCCTCTGCCCCGTAGCCCCAGACTCAGCCATGTTTACAAGTTGACAATTGCATTAGATGGACATTTTATCATCTAAAGCCACATGCATTATTACAAGAGTTCTCTGCTTTTATTCTTAAAGTGAGCCATCCCTACTTCTCATTTTACACATTTATTATTTTTAGACTTCATTAAATGAATAATAACTGTTTTTAAGCAATGTCATAAAGTAATTTCTTCACAGTTTTTCCTTATGGAGCAACAACTGTCTGGATCTTCTTTCCTTGGACGCCCCGTAGTCATAAGCAGGTGTCTTTTAGAATCAGGTTTCCCACTTAGCTCCAGCTGCTGCCCTATTTCTTTTGGGTTGCTCAAGGGAGCTCCAGCTGCTGAGCTCTTTAGAAGAGATTTTTTTTTAACTTGTATAAGTAATAAGTTAAAAGTTTTTTATTTTATAATAAATTTTTGTTATAAAAACAATAACAATATATATATAATGTAAATATCCCAAAGGCCTCACTTCAACTCTGGCTCTTTAATTCCACTCCTGTCTCCAAAAGTAATCGTAGCTTTTTTTTTTTTTTTTAACGTACTGAGGCCAGGGATTGAACGTGGGACCTTGTATGTGGGAAGCCTGTGCTCAACCACTGAGCCACATCGGCTCCCCCCAAGCTGTTTTTTCCTTTGTTTGTTTGTTGTTTTGTTTTTAGGAAGCACTGGGGCTCGGACCTGGGACCTGCATATGGGAAGCTGGCGCTCAGCTGCTTGAGCTACATCTACTCCTCTCATAGCTAATTTTTATGTGTATCATTTGAGCCTTTTTTCTATGAATTTATGGCACAAACATATATTTAGAAAGATAAGGGTTTAACATAAATTAGATCATACTCTCCATATTATTAAATCATAAAAATGCAGTTGCAGATTAGTACATATTGGAGAAACTACTCTGTTGATGCATATGTCTCTACCTGATTCTTTTAACTGCAGCATATTTTCTGTAATATGTATGTATTTCAGTTTATGCAAATGTTCCTTAATTCATGTTTATAGTTTTTCAGCGCTATGAACACAATGCCACAATAAACATCTTTGCCCTTACCTCTCTGTGAAAATATATGAGTATTTCTCTAGAAAATATAACTTGAATTAGTCTTGCTGGATATAAAATATATGTATTTAAAATTCTGACAGATTTTTCAAATGTATTCTTCTAAAAAGCAAAACCAGTTTAACCTTTGGCCAACAGGAGATGAGAAGAACTCTTTCCCCACTCCCGTCTAAACCAGATAGTACAATTCTTTGTAATCTTTGCCAATTTTGTGGACAAGAAAATGAAATTTCATTGTTGTTTTAAATTATACCATTAGTTCCCTGGGAGGTAGAACTTGGTGTGCTGCTGAGAGCTTTGCCCACCATCCCCCTCTGTGTCTAAGCGCTGCTCTGCCCTCCCATTTCAGACGCTCACTACCTCACCTGCAGGATCCAGGAATGCGCCGAGACCACTCGGAGTGGGCCCTTCGTCCGCTCCATTGACATCAGTTCCCTGGTTGTCCAGGATGCCTATATCTTCATTCAGGTAAGCAGAGAAAGCTCAGGCAGTGAGAGGCAGAGGAGGCACAGATGAAGTCAGCCCCCTGCCGGGACAGTCAGGGTGGCTTTCCCCAAGGCTGTGAAGAGGCCCAGCTGGGGGCTTTGTTTCTCTTTCTCTCCAGAGGCCCAGTTCCCTGGGGAGATCCCTGACTTCTGACAAAAGATGAAGTTGTTATGGGTCAAGTTCCTTTTCAAGAGACTTTGTGGCCTCCTGAATCCTTTAATTGGAGTGTTGTTTTGTTATATCAAAGGCAACTTGAAAATGACTAGGTCTTTGACTAGGGTTCAGATTACTTAAAGTCAAATCTCCAAGGGGATTTGACTTTATACAGTTTATCAAAGTGACATTCAGTTTCTGTCCAGTGACTTGTCTAGATTGGGGATAAAAATCCTTAGCAAAGTAAGCATTCCCAGGGTTTTCTTTCAGGAAAAATCTAGAACTCCTTATATCTCTCCCTCTCCGTTGCTGACCATCCTCTCAAATGTCCAAGTCCAAAACCCTTACTCTCAGAACCCCAACTGTTACTGAGAAAACTAGATGGGCATCACATTTTTAGGGAGGCAAGGGAGACCTGAATTTATGTTTTGAGTTTAACTAGAAAGAGGTACAAAATAGAGGCGAAATGAGGGGAAATAGAAGGTGATTCTGCACTGAGTGACTGACAGTGTTTGGGTGACAAGTCAAATTTAGCATCTGATGGCAGCCTTGGTTTCCCCCACTCTGCCTTCCCGTCTTTCTACTCTCACTCCTTTTACAGACTGTTTCCCACAGGAACCCTGAACTTTGAAACCTCTCTGAGCATCTGAGTGGCCATCTCTGCCTCACCCCTGGGCTGTCAGATTAACCCCACCTCCTCTAAGAGACCATCTGTGACCTTCCCAGCTGACTGTGACTCTCCCTGCTCTGAACACTGGCAGCTCTTACGATTTGTACAATTGCTCTAGCACAATGGCTATTAGTTAAATCTTCCTGGGCTTGTCTTCTTCCCAGGTTGCATTTTATACTGTGATAGGGACACACATTTTACCCCCACACTTGGCCCTAACAAGATGCCTTTGCAAGTCAGGTGTGCTTAGTGAATATTTGTTATATTGGCAGATTACAGATCTAGCAGTTATTTCTTTCTACAAATCAGTTGCTCTGGAGTTGTCAGGATCCAGGACAACATGGGAAAAGTAGCTAGCCACTCAAAATCCACCTCGAAAGCGAGTGAAAGAGAAAGTATATGTGGCTCCAAAAATTGCTGTTTCTCAACTTGATTAAAGCAAGAATCTCAGGGTTTTTATTTTCTAGATCTTGGCATGTCAACGACATCATTATTCTCTTATTCACAAGTGTTTATTAAACACACACACAATGCAAAATACTCTGGTACGGAGCACTACCATTGGTGCTCCACAGATTTCTGCCCTTGCTTTGCTTCTCTTTGCACTCACTACTCACTGCCTGGGTGGATCCATGGTTCTGAGGACCATCTTCATATGCTGAGGCTGTCAATGCTGTCATAGCGAAGAGCTGGGACCTCTCCAGCGCACTGCTGGAGATGGATATCTCATGGTCATCTCAACAACCTGAAATGGATGGACCACAGATACAATAAAATCAACGTGCTCCTCTGGACCTGACACAGTTGGTGGCACTGTGCTTTATCAGATCACTCAAGGTAGAAACCCGGAAGTCAAATCTACAGCCTCTGCTTATATCACCCTGGGGTATTTCTCAAGTGTTTCCTTTCATTCCATTCCCCTTGTTACCATCCCTGCATAAGACTTCAATGTCTCTTTCTCTCTAAATTTTTTCTTAAAGTAGAAGCGCAGGAATGATTTATGAATTTACCAATCTGATTGCCCTTTCTTTAAATGCTGATAGTGTATAGGATGATGAACCCTGCAAAATTGTTTCTGGGAAATATGACTTAGAACTTAAAAGGCTCAGATTGTTTTTCTTCTTTCTGCACTTCATAAAGTTTTCTTTTACTCTATGGGCAGATATCCAAATATCTTTTTTTTTTTTTAATATTCTGAAGCATCCCTTTATTTATAATACAAGAAGCAAATGGGTTTTTCCTTTAATAGGCATCAATGCAACTACTACAGTTTTTTCTTTTGTTTGAAAGAAGTATGAGATTCTTTCAATACTACATTCCAGACCCCTATTCTATACAAGATGTTGGGAATAAGACAGTGAACAAAACCAAATCCCTGCCTTGGTGGACCTTACATTCTGATGGGGAGACAGAAAACAAAATATGCATATCATACATACATTCCTATATACATAGACACGAAAGGCTCTAAAATGTATTGATTATGACCCAGTGGCCACCATTTATTCAGACACTAGGATGCCACACTTACCTGTGTGATCTTGAGCTGTGTCTCATTTGACTCATCTATAAAAAGGAGATAATTGCAGTACCTGCTTCTTGGAGTGTTGTGAGGATTGTATTTGTTAATTATTTCTGTAATGCACTAAGCAGTGCCTGGAAACATAGTGTTAAATAAATGCTTGCTACCTGTCTTTCTATCATATATGTATTATCCATTTATCTATCTTTACAATATGTCAGGTAATGACAAGCTATGGATAAAAATAAAGCGAGGACTGTGAGTGGCAGTATCAGTGGATTGCTGTCTTATATAGGATCACCTGGCAAGGCCTTGTTGAGCAGTGAACTAGGGAGATGGTGGCACCAGATGGAATGGTCAGAGGGGAACGTGGCACCAGATGTGTCAGGTCTTGCCCTGCCTCGTGCCCCACATGGAGGTTTGGGGTGGGCCCATAAGCATGAGAAAAACATTTTGAGCTTCATGAATCATCAGATAGATGCATTTGCAACTATCAATTAAATAGGATCAAAATGAAGTAGAAGAATATTAATGAGGTTGTAGGCAAACAATTACATGTATTACAGGGAGGAATATAAATGGACTGGCCATCAGTATTTAATAGGAGAGTTCTTCCTTTACACAGGTGAGTTTTACCTTTGAATCAATTGATATGACAGATATATCTTAATTCTGACAGTTGATGGTGTTGTCAGTTATCATGGCCTCTTTCTCTTTACAATGCTCACTATATAGTCTGTTTTCCTTGCAGTCTGTGTTTCTTTGATAATTGTGAGTGTTTGTATTTTTATTCTAACTGCTTAGCTTTTTGAATATAACATTATTTAACTTACCAAATCTTTTCTTTTGGGCAAGTATTTAGTTACCCTTTTGGGCAATTATAAAACTAGTGTATTTCTTTGCATTTCCACTTCCTCAGCAGTCCCTTTAATTCTTCCACCACCTCAATTTAGTTGATTACATAATTTCCTAGTTTTACCTTACTATCTTAAAATATAATTCCGTTATATTCATGAACCAGAGCTGAAAAAAGGTGAACAAATAAGTGTTCTTACATCAGCTCCCACCCTCCTATTTCCAACCCCAGTTTTCATTGATTTTATCATTTAGAGAGTTGACATTCTTCTCTGAACCATCAGTGCCACATTTATTTTAATATTATATTACAAGTAAATATATTGAATAATCACCATCAGCCCTTTTAATATAAATCTTCCATTTACTTCTTGGGCATCTGAAGTTAGGAATATCTTCAAGAAGGGCTAATTGTTTTTTTTTTTTTTAAAGAAGCTTTAGATTACATAAGTGTTATATCGAAAATATAGAAGATTCCCATATAGCTAACCCGTCCCCCTCCCACACTTTTCCCCTTTAACAACATTTTTCATTAGTGTGGTACATTTGTTACAATTGATGAGCACATATTGAAGCATTGCTACTAACCATGCTCAACAGTTTACATTATAGTTTACACTCTGCACTGCACATTCTTATAGATTTTGGTAAAATATATAATGGCCTCTATCCATCATTTAAATATCATGCAGAACAATTCCAATGTCCCCAAATTGTCCCATGTCACATCCATTCTTCCCTCTCCCTCCCCTCAGAACCTCTGGTGACCACTGCCTTTATATCAGTGTTACAAATTCTTCCATTGCTAGAATAACAGTAAGTCTACTTTAGTCTATAGCTGCATTCCCCCCTTGTGTTTGTTCATTCTTCAGTCTTGAGGATTTTAGGATGGTGATGCCCACTTTGCTTCTGATTGAGAGGGGGCTTAGATCCCATGGGGCCGATGGGTGGAACTGTCTTGCTAGCAGTTGTAGATACTCTTTTGGGGGATGGGCTTTGTCCATCATCATCCTTTTGTTAGTTGTCCTGGGAAAGTCCGATTAACTGAAGACTAATGTTGGCTGCAACTCTGCTGAGATTCAGGGCTCACCTGGCATATGAAGAGCTGGAAGATTTAAGTCTCTGCGACACATATTTAATTGGTACAGTGCTAATTGTAGGTTCAAATAAAAGGGGCATAAGGACCATGTGTAGGAAAATTATAAATGAGTCCGATTCCAATACATTGGGGGATAGGTTATCATATATTCCAAGACAAAGCCCTCTGATAGGATTCCAACTCCCTAGGGCTGTCTGTCCTGCCTATAGTGACTAGGTATCTCTAGAGCCCTCAGGAAGAAGGGCTAATTCTTGGTGTTGAAAAGATGTTGTCTGTTCCCTTTATGCTATAATATCATTTTTCAAGGTATAAAATTTATGCCCTCTTTCCACGAGAACTTTTTGCATTAACTTCCAGAATAAAATGATTGAATATTACTGTGTAAAGCCAGTCTGGTATTTCCCCTTTTAGGTATCATGATTTAAAAAAAAAAAAAAAACACCTTAATATTCAAAGTCACCTTTTTCTTTATATTTGAATACCAGTCACTTTATTAGTGTATGTCTTGTGTTGGTCATACTGCATTCCTTGAGGTCTTGTGTTTCTGCTTTGAAGTCTTGTCTTATAGATGTGATCATGTCATCATGCAGGTTATTTTTAATCATAGCAATATGGTCACAGTTTTCATTTGCTCCATGGAAGCATTTTTTTATCCTCTGTAATTTGTTTTCCTGCCCTTCCCTCTTTAATTTTGCTGTATTATTTTATAATTGTTGTACTGTTTTCTTTATGATTTTAATCCATTACTCATTTTTAATGATGTGAGCTCTTCCTGGATGAGCTTTTTGAGAAGGTTCGTTTTGGCGATAGATCAGGGCTCTGTTTCAGCTTAATAAGAATCATCCTTGGTTCTCAGGGAGGGTCCATGTGACTCAAGACGATTGTATCTGCTAGTGGATTCTGCTCATAAGGCAGAACCACTGAGGTACTTCTTTATCTAGCCATACCTCTCCACCTGCTCCTTGTTGCCAGTCACTTGCAGGAAAAATTCTACTGCCAACATCTGGACCACCTTTCCTTTGTTGCAAATAATAGATAGTTAGTGTTGCACCTTGGGAAATGGTACCTTTGGAGAACTATACTCTTCTAGCATGATCTAAGAGTTGTAGCTGTAGGCATTTTTACCTTGGTGCCTGTCAGCACTCTGTTTGTCCTTCTCTGCATTTGGCCTCCTTTCTACATATAATGTGTTTCGGGGTTGTTGTTTCATTAAATATAGAGTTTGCACTTCTCTCTCTTGATTTTCTTGTTGCTCCAGGGTGATTTATGAGAGGAGAAGGGGAAGCACCATCATTACTTTGCTATTTAAAGCCATTTATAAACCCGTATCATATGTTTTCTGAAATGTTGCAATAGCTTGCAAACTGATTTCCTTGCTCCCAGATAAGACCCCTCCCCCTCAGATCCATTCCCAGCTCTACTTCCAAAGTAATTTATTTAAAATGAAAATCTAAGTTTCTACCTTCAGTGACTCCTCATCTCCTATAGGATAAAATACAATTTCTGTAACATTGCCCACAGGGCCTTCTGCAATCTGTATCCTACCTACCCCCTAGCCTCATGTGAATTCCTTACCTGCCACTACTCCCTGTATACCTTCCTTGCTATATTTTACCCTTCAGTAAGAAGAAACCATTTCAGTCTCCATGCACATAGCATGTAATTTCTTGCCTCATATGTCTTTCTTGTTTTTTCCTGCTTGGAATGTCCCTTTACCAGGCAAATTTATCCTTTAAGATTCAGCTCAGGCAACCCTTCCTCTAGGAATTTGTCTTGATTTCCTAGGGCTTCCATAATAAATTACCACATCCTTGTGGCTAAAATAGCAGAAATGTATTGTCTCACATTCCAGGGCCTAGAAGTCCAAAATCCAGGTGTTGGCAGGGCAATGCTCCTTCAGAAACTCATAAGGGGGTCTCCTCCCTTACCTCTCCTAGCTTCTGGTGTTTGCTGCCCATTCCTGATGTTCCCTGGCTTATACCTGCAGCACTTGCTTCTACCTCTGCCTCTGTTGTCAAGTGACCTTCTCCCCTTCTTCTAAGGATACGAGTCAAATTGGATTAAAGGCCCACCCTACTCTGGTAGGACCTCATTTTAACTTAACTAATTCCATCTGCAATGACCCTAGTTCCAACAGGTGCCAGGGTTTAGGACTCCACCATATCCTTTTGGGGGGCACAATTCAACCCATAACAAGTCTTCCCTGACAGCTTCTATTGGAATTGGCAAGCCCTGTACTAAGTGTTTCTCTAAATAGGTCTGTAAACTCTATGAGGAAGGGGACTATGTCTTATTCATCATTGTTTCTCTTATTCAGTGTGACTGATACTCATCACTGTTTGTTTAATTGGACTAAACTAAGGTAAGACACCATCCTTATTCTCAGGGACTATAGTTCTCTTTTCACACAATGCAATCTTGTCTCTCCAACTAACGATGTAAGACAGCGTAGGGTAATTGGCAATTGCTCACTGCATAAGAAATGGCCATATGTAGAATGTCGCTGTATTTCCTATAAAACAGGAATTACACATTATGTTACTCAGTGCCCTTTTTACATCCATGCATTTAAATATATTACAACACATGCGGCCCAGTGTGGAACACAGACCACTGAACTATTTTAATGTGGTGTGATGAGTGCTGTGTTCGTGGAAAGCACGCAGTGCTCTTGAAGCACGGAGGAACAGCTTCCTGCAGGGGAGTCAAACAAGTTCCCTGCAGGGGGCTCTCTGAGAGCAAGTTCCTTAGAAAGGACTTTCAGGCTGTGGGAAGCTGTGGGTAGAGTTAAGGAAGTGGGAGAACACAATGCTCCAAGAGCAGTTGTAGTTGGAGTAAGAGGCAGGAAAATAACTTAGAAAAATTTCCTGGAGAGTTGAATTTCTTTTCTATTTCATTTAATTGAATCTAAGTAACCTTGTGTTTTCCTCTTTATTTTTTGGTTACTGCAAAGCTCAGAAATAAACATGGTGACAGTTTTAGCAGTTTCCTTGCATTCAGCTTCATGGTAATTTTATTCTTCCTTTCCCCTCCCTGCCCCACCATTGGCCGCTGCTCATTACTTAGCTGCTTTCTTTTATTGTTTTTTGTTTGTTAGTTTTATTTTATTTTTTTAAAACAAATTTTTGGAAGCCATCTCAGATAATTTTCTGAAACGTGTGAGTTTTGTTTTTTCTTTATGGGAGGGTGTAAGTTTTGATAATGGAAATGGGACTCAAGAAAAGCTTCATGGGTGTCTGAGTGTCCCAGGACTGCTGTAAGAAAGCATTGTGGATGGGGCACCTTAAACAGCTTTAAATGCATGGTCCTGCAGCTCTGGAGCCTACAAGTCTGAATCTGGGTGTCAGCAGGGCCATGGCCCCCCCTGGAGACTGTAGGGTTCTGGTGGGTGGCCAGCAAACCATGGGGTTCCTCGGCTTGTGGTGTAAGTCCATCTCTGCCTCTGTCACGTGGCCGTCTCTCTTTCCGTCTGTCTCCTGACTATCCAAATTTCTTCTCCTTATAAGGACATTGGTCATATTGGAGTAGGGCTCACCCTGATCTAGTTGGCCTCATCTCAACTAAAAACAACCTTAAAGATCCTGTTTCTAAGTAGGGTGACCACCACAGATTCAGAGGTTAGGGCTTGAACCTATCTGTTTGGGGTTATACAAGTCAATCTGTCTTGTAGTAATCAATATCTACCTCTAGACAAGGAAAGGGCAAGAATTCCTCATTCTGTTTGTATTAGTCAGCCAAAGGGGTGCTGCTGATGCAAAATACCAGGAATCGGCTGGCTTTCATAAAGGGTATTTATCTGGGGCAGAAGCTCACGGTTAGCAGGCCATAAAGCATAAGTTTTGTCCTTCACCAAAGTCTGTGAGGGTTCCAGCTTCCTGGGTTTCTGTCTTTTCCCAGGGCTTGATTCTCTCCAGGTTTAGCTGATTGTTCTCTCCACAAGGCCAGCTGTAGACTATCAGGTAAACGGCTTCTCTCATTTCCCGGGGCCTTCTCTCCTTCCTCATGACCAAGCACCTCTCCAGCATTAAAACTCAGCTTCAGAGCGCCAGCATCAAAACACCAACTCAAAAACTCCAACTCTGTCCTTTGCCGTGTCTTTTATCTTTAGGACCCCACCCACCCAGGGGTGGGGCTCAACACCCTACTGATGTAGCCCAGTGAAAGCCCTAATCATAACTTAATCATGCCCAGATGAACAGACCAGTTTACAAGCATAATCCAATATCTATTTTTGGAATTCATAACTATATCAAACTGCCAAACTGCTACACTGTTCATCAAAATAAAACTGCCTCAGAAGACTTTTGTCAGAGCAGAAAACCCTTATATAAATAGTAGCTTCTCTTCCAGGGTTTAAACCCCCCGATGTGCCTCTGAGCAAGATATCAAGGTGCTGGGGCAGGTAGCATTCTACATCTTTGTGAAATGCTGGCCTCAGGAGAAGATGCTGTGATTGTAGCAGGCTGAGCCCAGCATGGCTCTCCAGGGGGGCATCTCCCAGGAGTATCACTGAGGCAGAGCCAGACTCTGAGGATGGATGCATTGCAGGAAAGGATGCTTGTTGTCCCTCAATTCAGTAGTTTGGTTTTTAAAGGGGAGCCTCAGATTATTTTCTTCTATGTCTACAATTTGAGCAGCTAAATAACACCAGGGTAGGCATAGCAGTCATTGGTGGGTTTGGTTTTCCATGATTTTAAGTGATTTATCTACTTAAATTTTCTAACATTTTAAAGCATTAGTATCTTACAGTTGGTTTTACACTTGATCTTAGCCAAAAGGCCGAGAAGCGATTACAGTTGGTTTTAGTACTCACAAAGACATGCAGGGCTGAGGGGGGAAAATATAAAACTTAACAGAGAAAGAGACTAGTCTGTCTCTTGACCCTTTCCTGTTCTTATGTACCAAATCGTGCTTCTTGGTGGTTTTTAAATTGGATTCCAAGGATCATTTTGGGAAGTACCCCAAAATGGAGGAAAGTCTGGGGAGGTGGGGCTCCAGGCCTCCTAGCTCCTCTTAAAACTGAGCAAATCTCCTTTTATTTGCTTTATATATTGGGTTTCTACATACTTTTTCATTTGACCAAAGACTTCTGCTGCTAAGAAATGCTTATCATAGCATTGCTGGGTCCCTGCTGGGCCGGGTTTTTTCGAGAGTGGGCATTGGAACATCTAGGAATATAGCGTGAGATCCATGCCTGTATCCTTTCTCTGCCTATTAATAAATGTGATATATTTATTTTATGCATAATTATTTCCCTGTGAGTCCTTATTCCCAAAAATAATTGCATTTGAGAGTACATTTTAAATAACCCAAAATCTAGTTACCATTTTCATGATGAACGTCCCATGATATTAATTTTACCTAAAGATTCTACCCTCTCCCATCTGCCCCTTTAAAGCAGATTATGCCCTGCATAATTTCCTTATCTGTACATGATGTTGCCATTATTTTAATCCTATAACTTATTTGTGGTGGATGGGTCTGCAGAGTACCCATGGGACTCCTGCAATTTAGAAATACCCCAAAGGTTTTGCCTCCCCTTTTATTTTTCTATTGACAAAGAGGTAACAGTAGCCATCTTGATGGTCTTGCTTCAGGGGGCCTGGTGTTTGATCTCTCACTGTTGGGGAAGCTGAGTTTGAGATGTACAGAGAGCTGTGAAATTTGTTAATCTGTCAATGCGTCTTCTGTGCAGGGGACCCGGGGCCTGGGGTTCCATAGTGAAATCAAAGGGAGCTAATCCTTCCCAGAAGAGCCCTTGTTTTAATGGGGAAGTGGCTGCCTGAAATGCCTCCGTTCCACATGAATAAAAGAGAAATCGGCTTTTTTGTGTAGGGGCAGAGGAGAGCAATAAGTTGGTTTCTGTATTCCGAGCCAAGCTGGTTGAAAATCCTGTCTTTTTCTCCTTGTAGATAAGCTTTTCTGTTGATTAGCCAGGAGAATAGGTAGTTCAGCAATGGTAGAGGTAAAATCCATTTAGTGATTTGACTCCTACCTGACTACTAAGGTGTGTGATGAAGAAACAGTGACAGGGGTTTAGTAAGCCGTCACAAACTGCCAGTGTTTCTGTCCTGGGCTGCTGGAGCCCTGCCCACCCTCGCTTCATGGCTCAGGAGGTGGCCCTCGGTGAGATGAGGGTCCATTCCCATATTGAATAGCAGCTCATTAGGAATGCACTTGGATTTGTAAAAACAAGGAGATGATACTGACATATTTTGAAATATCTAAAATATAAGAAAGAAAATAGTCCGTAATTAAAATAAAGTACTCCAGAGCTTGGGGAAAACTGAAAATTCCAAAGAGGGAAGGCTTCTCCACATGCTTCCTGATGGCTTTGTTCCTTAGCACAGAACCAAGGTTTCTTCCCACCACTTTAAATGAGCCTTCCCTTGCCCTGGGAGACTTGGGCGCTCAGGAAAAGGAGATGGTTTTAGGGGCTGAGCACAGGACAAGGGCAGGAACCCTGCAGACACACTTGCCCCTCTGAGCCCAGGAGGGTTTTTATGGACTCGGGCCGGGGGCAGAGAGCGGCTGCCTGAGCCTGTAGCACCCACAGCCTCCCACGTAGTCCCAGAAGAGCCAGTTACTCCCTGAACCTTGGTACAGGCACCAGCTGGAGAAGTTAACACTGAGCGGATCCATCCTGTCTAAAGGACTCTAAAAGGCACCACTTTCGCCTTCTAGTAACGTTGTGTGGCTGTAGTCGAGAGAGAGAACTCCCTTCCGTGACAGGGAATTCGGAGGGTGGAACAGCATCAGAGCAGTTTTAGTTTAATTCCAGGGCCACAGGGAAGCCGGTCAGTAGCTTGGACACCTGTTGCTGTTAGTTTTTATGATTCTGGGTCTAAACACAGAAGACTGTGACTGCAACGAGTTGGAAGATGTTCAAAAGTATTAACAATTAACAAGTATTAATAGCCTATTAGCAGATATTTCTTGAGCCCCTTTCATAATCAGCTTCTCACGTTCTGTTCGATAGACATGAGGCCAACTGGACCGAGGACTAGAACAGCCACTCAGATCATGGAGCTATTCTCTGTGCCATTGATCACAAAGATAGAAATCAATCTTGGCTAAGGGGAGAGAAGTTAAAAATAAATTGCAGGGATTGATTTCTGTTCAGACCTTCTGACACTCAGTTTAGGAAGGGGAAAGGAAGAGTGCATGTGGATCTGCCTGTCGTGAAATCATCCACACGTCCCAGAGCAGAAACTCTGTATATTTTATTCGTACACCCACAGAATTTTCTTTTAATTTATGTTTTTATATTATTTTCTTTTCGATCCCTAATGACTATCAGAGATGAGGCTTCATCTGTCTCGTAAGTTCCCATGAGAAGGAGGACTGTGGTTTGTCTCGTTCATGATGATATCTCCTAAGTGGGGCACCAAGCTTTGTGGATAGTAATAATTCCAGAAATATTTATTGAGGATCTGACTGAATGAATGAGTAAAGCGCCCTCCTTGCTATTATTGTCTCTCACAGTTCTATTTATTTCTTCATAGACTTATCACAGTATGCAATTATTTTTCCTTCTTATTACTTTGTTTATGTACCATCTCTCTCCCTCCCTAGATTATAAACCCTCCTATGGTGGGGACTGTGTCTTTATTTACTTATTTATTTCTTAAATATGCATGATCTCCAGCGATCATGGCTTTTTCACTTTCTTTCTTTTTGTTTCTTATCTACTGCATTATCTCCACATTATAGATGTGTGTGGAATGCAAAAAAGGAATGAATGATTCAGCAGCTCTCTTGAGGAATAAGCTACATCCCAAATACCATTTTTTTAATCTGACATTGGAGACATGAGTTGAGACAATAACTTCTGAGTAATGGTCCCCTCTCCGTGTCAGACTGAACAGTATCCTGTAGAGTAAGCGGGCTTTTGGAATTTTCGAGCTAGAATGGAACTTCTGGAGTCATATAGCCCATTACTTTCCAAACTGGGTTCTGTAGAATTCTAGTGTTCTACAGAGATGACACAGGGCTGTGCACAAGGTGGGAGGAAGAGGCTGGGTGAGTGGGGAGCACTCCTCACCCTCTTTAAACTAGAGCATTCCACCTGCATCTGTTTTATATATTGGAATTCCTTGGATAATTTTGTTTGAAAAGGAATCCCCACCATTTAGAACAGCAACAAGAAAAGACATTCAAGTTCTTTTTTAATATGATCGTCTCATTTTGCACATTAGAAAACTGAGCTCCAGGGGGGAAGGGTGATGGCCTGAGGTCACAGAGTGGGTCAATAGTGAGGCCAGACTTAAAGCCAGGACTGCTGTCCCCACCTCCCCACCAGTCCAGTGCCACATTGTCTTCTGCCACCAAAGTGCCTCTTTTCAAAGGAGGGCTGGCTGGCCCTAAAGTTGGGCCCCTCAAGAGAATTCTCTGCCTTGACAACTAGCTTGAGACTGCCTGCTCCAGGAGAGCTCTCCTGATCATATCACACTCTGTGGGTCTCCCTCACCTGGAGAAACTGTGTGACCCATAGAGCCAGCACTGTCTTAAATGCCTTGGAGCATTGTCCACCCAGAGAGTCAGGCCAGCTGGTCCCATCTCCTCACTTAGACTGAACACAAAATGAAGACAGCCACTTTGTCAGTTTCATTTAGCATTGTATCCCTTCATTTAGAAAAGTAACAGGAACATATTAAGTACTCGACAAACAGTGAATTAATGAATCTTTCTGTCTCATACAGAACCTGCCACAGTGCTGAGTATATAGTAGGGGCCCAATAAAATCAGAACGACTGATTAACCATTGACTCTGCCACCATTATACTCCAATAAGCCTTTATTCTGGCTGATCATGAGGGCTTTCAGAATCAGATTCTAGAAGCTGCTTGCCGAAAACAAATGTTTGTTTACCCCATTCGTTTTGGAGTTAAAAGCGGGACAGTTAAATTTTTTTAAAAGCTGAAATTCAGAAATTAATAGACATATATTTTAGTTAGAACAGTAATGGGGAAAAGACCTGACTTAAAAGTCTACTTCTCAGTCAAGGCTCAGCAGTCTTCATTATCGGCACTGTTGTTTTTTTCGACAATATAATTATCTTTAACAGGAGAAGGCCCCATTAAAGGGGTTCTCCTGGGAACCTGGCTTAGCAGAGTGGGTGTTGAGGACTTTCTGGGACTGCACGGAAGGGGAACAGGAGACTGATAGGTCATGGCAACTCTACTAAGTCCTGGAATAAGCTCCCCCACCCCCAAACACATCATAGGAATTGGGTAATGAATGGCCAGAGGGGAAAGACAATTGGGGACAGGCTAGAGAAAAGCAGAGCTATAGATGATGCTGCTCTCAGTCTCTCCTTGGCACACAGTGATGAGTGTTTGACTAAATCCCCTAAGGGAATCTGATGGACAACTGTCTGATGCAGGCTAGATTACACTGTACTGAATCCCAGTAAGCCCTCCTCTGGTTAATGATGTAGAAAGTTTCTGGTCTGAAACGAAATTGAAACAGATCCTCACAAACGGTCCACTGAGCAAGGAAAGGCGTGAGACTTTCCTGTCCCAAGTACCTACTGAGTCTAGGACAACATCTGCCTTTTTTACTTTCATACCATCCAGAAAAGTTTTGGGGTACACTAGCTACTCAGTGCTAATGTTAAGACCTCTAGAGTAGAGAAATGAAATGAAAAATGGATCATTGTTCCCTTTTGTTTACCCTTATGAATCCAGACAGTCCTGAGGTCATTTCCTGACCCTGCCACTTACTGAGCTATATGACATCCGGCAATTCTCTAAACTTCTCTGAAACTTATTTTTTTTTTCCCATTGAAGACTAAAAATGATAATATCTACCAAATTGAGATCCTGTGAAGATTGAAGTTGAATTAAATAAAATAACATGCAGACATGCTAGACATACTTGGGGATCAAAATAAATGTGAGCTCCTTTTCCAGCTATAGGCACAGTTCTTGGTGGTATGGCTGGGTGGAAAGAACATTCTGAGGGGTCATTGCTATGGAAACAGGAAATTACAGATTTACAGATAGTTGAAAAGATTGAGAGTTGAGTAACCAGTATCACTCCTTTGCTATAAGCATGTGTGGTCCCCTGGACAATACATCCACCTTCCTGACCATCTAACCATATGAGGCTCCAGGATGATTAAATATGGCCAGTGCCACCCTTGCTGTAAAATATACTACACAACATACATTATGCCACCTTTCATTCTCATGCCCACAGAGACACTACTAGTTAATGATAACAGTCTTTCCCTCTAAACCACAATAACACAGCCTTCTAATGCAGCTATTACCAATTATTCAGAGGTAGTAGAGAAAGTAAAACAATTTGACACCCTTGAGCTAAACATAGCTCATCCTTGCACTACTAGGAAGGCAAACCCTTACTTTAAAGTACATAGCAAGTTGCGAAACAATTCGCTGAGATAAAAGGCAAACATTCCTTGCTATTTTGGCTTAATAAGCAAGAAGTACTGTAACTTCCATGGAGGCTCAGCTGATACTCTTGGGAAGAAACAAGTCTTAATAATTTATTAGGGATTTGCACAGCAAAGCTCTGAATAAAGTGAGGGGATTGATGGGCATTCTGTAAATAAAAAGCCCCAGCCCAGAGTTTCACTGTCTCTGCTTTCTGTGAGAGGAGCAGGAGACACTGGGGAGACATCAGTGTTGGGATAGCAATAGACACTGTCAGAGTGGATGCAAATACTCAGAGAGAGGATCGGACTTCAATGGAGAAGAAATCTAGAAAGAGCTCTGATAAAAGTTTGTATTTAAAAGATGTGCAAAAGAAATTTTTAAAAAAGAAAGAAAAAATGCGCAGAGGAAGAGGCACCTGTGTAGGGGAGTAAGAAGATGGTATTGGAGGAGAACCTGGGCAGGACATTATCAGTGAAGCAAATGGAGGAAAGTGCTGCAAGAAGAAAGGAGCAGCCGAGATAGCCACATGCTGCATACAGGTTAATTGTTGAGAGGTGTGGTTTGGATATAAAATAAAAGTATCTTTAATGTACTTGGCAAAAGAAATTTCAATGGAGTTGTGAGGGCAGAAATCAGGCTCAAGGGGTGTTTTAGTTTCCTGGGTGCTAAAACAAATATCATACAATGGGTTGACTTAAACAACGGGAACGTATTGGCTCACAGACTTGGGGCTAGGAGAAGTCCAAATCAAGGCGCCATCAAGGCGATGCTTTCTCCCAGAAGACTCTGGTGATCTGGGGCTGGCTGCAGGTGATCTTTTGTCCTTGGCTTTTCTGTCACATGGCAGTGCACATCACTGTCTCTCCTGAATTCTCTGGGTTTCGTTGACTTCCAGCTTCTTCTTATGGCTTTTTGTCTCTGTGGCCTTCTCTATAAAGCCTTCAGTAATAGAAATGATTCCCAACCTGATTCAAATAGGCCACACCTCAACTGAAGTAACATCACCCAAATGTCCTATTTACAATGGGCTTATTCCCACAGGAATGGATCAAGATGAAAAACATGTTTTTCTGGGATACATAACTCCCAGATACCACAAGTGGGTTAGAGAGAGGGAAAAGAGAAAATGGAAACAGTGGACTTAAGAAGTCTGGTTGTGAATGGGAGATGTGGTATAGATAGAGGGAGGAGCACGGAGTTAAAAGAAAGTTTTGTTTTGTCTTAATTTAAATATGGTAGAGATTTAAACATTTTAAAATGTTGATGGAAAGTCTGAAATAGGAATGAATAAGGTAAAGATATGGGGGAAAGGAGACTAATCAATAGAATGAGGTCCCTGAGAAGATAGAAGGGATGGGGTTGAGTGTTTGAATTGAGGAAAATTTCTTCTATGGGGCTGAGGATCATGCCTTCTACTTTTCTTGCCTAGTTCACTCTACCTACAATACTGAATACATAGTAGAGACCCAATAAATATCTGAGAGTCTTTCATAGTTGCCTTAAGTTGGGTTCTCCTTGAAAGTAAAGTCTAAAATAAGGACTTTTATGCAGGTAGTTACTTTTGAAGAATAATCCCAAGGAACAGGAATGGGAGAACTGGGAATTAAGAAACATGGGAAGAGGGACAGCCATCCCAGGGTGCTCTACTGATCTGGTTATCCCTGTTGGCAATTGGAACTTGATACCACTGGCGCCCCTCTGAGGACTCACACAGAGTGAGCCTCGGAATGGTCTCTCTACACAAAAAGAGAAAAGTTTTTACACACTGGCTCCTGGCTTCCATGGTCAAGAGTTTTCTCTGAGGGTCTTGCCTTCTTCACACATCAAGGTTTGCATTTGCACAGGAACAGCTAAGGGGTCTCTTACAGGCATTCCACGTGGACAGAAGCTGCCCCAGGGCAAAAAGCAAGAGATACACAGGGCAGCAGAGGCAAGGTGATATCCAGCCACATCTGTGCTCCGCTCGTTGCTGAAGCAAGCATGGGCCAGAGGATGTGAGATGGAATATATAGGATACTCGACACAAAGGTCACCTGAATATCATTACTTCCCAGTCAGTTCACCAATTTGTATTTATTCTTATAAGTATTTCAAATACTGATAGCAATTTTTACATCAAGTCACTAAAATCATTACATTGATGGGAAAGGCATCCCAGCTATGTGATATTTAAAGAACCTTCATTAGTACTGGCTATTGAAAACACTTTTACATTAAGATTCTAAAGTGCTTCAAGAATATTCACCTAAAGATGTCTTCAATGGATTTCTTTTGAAGATCTTCTCTGTAACTCTTCCATTTTCCTCTAATCCCCTGTATTGTAAATGTGTCCCTAATGATGAAATTGCTATTTATTTAACATTCAAAATTGCTCCCATTAAGGCCAAATTAACATCATTTAAAATATTGCCAAATAGTTTTTCTTTGAATAATTACACTCTATTAATTTCTGCCTCAGGGCTGATAATTTATAAAGGATTCAGTAGTCACACCACAGAGGCTTTTCTACCTCTCATTTTGGTGCATGAAGCAGGATCTTAAACGAAGTATCAAAACCCAGATGAGCTGGGGACCAAGATGCTACAAGAAACGTGCTCAAGAGTCTTGAAAGATAATTAAACCCCTGAATACCCACGGTCACATATAAATCACTACAAGTTGGTTTCTTTGATAACCAGCACTTCAGAACCTTTGTGGAAAGATTTATCATGCACTCATGTCTATACAAGAATTGAATCCACGAATAATTAAAAAATGAATTTGGGAAAAAGATTTGGTAATCTTTTATGTGCTAGGCTTACAAAAACCCGTAAAAGAGGATGTGCCTACATAAAAGATGAGGCTGATTTTTCCATGTGGATTAGTCTCTTGATTCTTGCATTTTATAGGACTTTGTAGTTTTCAAAGCATTTCAAAGCCAATATTATCTCCCTTGATCTGCACAACAACCTTCCAATTCAGGCAGGGCAAGTAGCATGATTCCATTCTACAGAGATGAGGAAATTAGTGTTTTGAGAGTCTAAGCAATTTGTAGAGCATTCCCTAGCTGGTAGGTGGCAGATCCTTGGTTTTAATCCAGGCCTTTAAGTTCAGGGCTCTTTTCTCCACATCAAACCACCAGCTACTTGAATCACAAACTTGAGAGCAGAGGCCACAGTCTTCTACTTCTGTCATGCTCCTCTGCACACTGCCCCTCTAGGAGCTCAACTAATATCTGTTAATTGACTACTGATACTCGTTAATTGTTACTCAGGATAGACCTGATTGCCCCTGCTTCCTGGTAAAGATGCCTGCAGACTGGAGGCCTCTGGGTTCAAGAACCCAGGAGAAGTGTAGGGAGGGTAGGTTAGGCAGAACCTAGTGTGGCAAAGCTGCTTGTTTGCCAATCCACCTTCCTTCCTCCCTTCTTTCTCTCTCTTTACTTCTTCCTACTATTTCATCTTTATTACAATTGCTATTAGATTTGGAACTGGAAGCGAAACATCTGCTACAAAAATAAAAACACTGGCTTCTCCCTCTCTGTGATTCTTGGTTTTTTTGATTGTCTGATTCTTTAATCTCCATCCTTTCCTACTTCTTCCTTATTTTCTTCTAAGCCAGATTTTTTGTGATGGGAGCAGGAAATTAGCCACTTCTCATCTCTCCCTCTAGCCTTGTAGCCTCTTGATGCCAGACAAGATTGCTTCCTGTTTCTTGTCTGAAAAATGTTTTCTGAAGGGCTGCATGCACACCTTGTAATATGCAGTGGTGATTCCACTGAATGCAGTTGGAATGGAAAGCCTGCCATACCCAAGGCCTTCTGTCCGATTCTCTGGAATAAACACTTGCAGTTTTACTGCCTGCCCCAGGAGGTGATTGCTTCCACATTGTGTATGGAGAAATAATCAAAGTGCTCTTAATATGATTGTGTTAATTATTTCATTGTGCTATGTGATTGCTTCTCAGGTGTTCTTTGTTTGTGTGGGAGGGACAGGGTAGAAATGATGGCTTTCTTAACTTCCTCTGAAATATCTGAGATAAATCCTTGTAAAATTGATTGAACATGACTATATCGTCAGCCTTCTTCCTCAGTCTTTTGTGTATCCCCCCTCCCCCCACCCCAGCTAACTTTTTTTCACACTGAATAATATGTAGTTCTTGGAGAACCAATTAAATTTAATAGTAGCAGCTGACACTTAGTGAGTAGCTAGAATGAGCTAGGCTTATAGATTAATGCATTTAATCATTATGACACCCTATGAGATAAGTACTACTATAATCTCCATCTCACAGAAGAGGAAACTGAAGCAGAGAGGTTGAGTCACTTTCCCAAAGTCACCCAGCCAGGAAGCAGTGGAGATTTTGACCTTGGCAGTCTGACAACAGAGCCTTCTTTCTCAACCACTGCACCGTTCTGCCTCTTAACCACAGAGGAGTCACCAGACCTAAACTTCCTTATTTGCCAGAGGCAGGTTATGTCAGGAACTGTGTGAGGGGCACAAAAGTGTAACACAAAGTAGTTGCTTAGAACATGTCTGTTGAGTCATTGAGTGGCCACAGAAGAAACTAGCAGCATAGAACCTTGGGACAGTGGCATTGAAAAAGACCTTCATGCTGCGGAAACGGACCCAGGAAGTGGAGGGGTGAAGAACCCTGCGATGTGAGATTTTTGAGTCCCTTCTTTGTGTCAGGCACCATGGTGGGCCTTGTGTTGTGAGTGAGCCTTTCTATTCCATAGAGGAAACTGAGGTCCATAGCAGGTAAGTGATTTCCGAAGGATGTGTAATAGCCAGTGGGGGCTGGGAGGTTTAGAATCCGTGTCTGGGCTTCAGGGCTCTTTGTTCTTGTTCACAACAAAAGCCAGGTAAGTAACCCAAAAGGGAGCAAAGATAAAATTCCTGCTAACCCAGTTTTAACTCTTGAACATCTTTTTGAGCAGAGCTTCCTTCCTGGGATGAACCACCTCTGCAAAGATAAACGAACAAATAAACAAATAACTAAACCAATGAAAGTATAATAAGATTGTGGAGCAGTGTAGTGTAAACTTTTCTTTGGAAGTGCAGAGAGAACTGAAGCAGACTGTATCATGCACCAGACAGCACAAAATATAATGCTCTACACACACATACAATTTCTTCTTGGCTCTCAAAAGTCCCTCTTCTTGAACCAACAACCATTGACTCCCCCCTCTGGGTCTCCCTTCCTTCAGCCTAGTGAGTTTTCGTTCCTCCAACATCCACCCCCACCTCACTCCCCCTCTTCTCTTCATCTTTCTCTTTGTTATGTAGAACAGTTCAGCCACCTCCTGTTTCCCTAGTCTTACTTCCTCAAATCCATCTTCCCACTCAGCAAACAAGATGTCCTTCAGTGTTGAGAACCCATTCTCCTCCTAAGGCAGTGGGAGCATACATAACACCCATTTATGCACTATCCTGCTACATATTACTGTACCCACATGTGTGTGCTCCCGCATGCATCATGCTGTGGAGCGGGAAAGAGGAGAGTGGCTACACCTGCAGTCTCTGGAGTCCAACAAACATGGGTTTGAATCCTACTCAGCCCTTTGCTAGCTGCATGAATTTTGTCATCTCTATGACTTTGTCTTCTCATCTGTAAAATGGAACCAGGATGAGTGTGGACTTGGCTGTGTCCAGCACTGTTTTTTATTCTACTTGTGGGAAGAAGGAGCATGACAGAACAATTTGAGTAAATGCCAGTGGCTCCAAGGTGGGAATTTCTGTTTTATGGCACCTGGCCTTCACCCCACTCAGGTCACCACGGCATTATCACTGGCCTTATATTGTCATTAATATCTTTCATGTAAAGCTTTCCTTCCCAAAGAGATGGTGAACTCCATGAGGTCACAACCCCATGGTTCCCGGGGTACCTGACATTTCCTGGACACACACACACACACGAAAGTGCTCAATAATCACTTGCTGATTGATTAATATGACACACGGTGGAATTGGGGTCAGTATGCATAGTGAGAAGTTTAAACATGAGTAATGTCCAAGGAATGATGTGAATTTAGCCAGACCTTTAAATCATATGTGGATTGGGCATTGGTGGGGAAGAACCTCCTGTCTTCTCCTTTCCTGTTTCCCAAAGGGAAAGTGCTTTCTCTTATCACCCCAGTTCTCCATGTTGTGGTTTCTGTCAACTGTTCAAAGGAGTATTTGATTTTAAAATTACTATCTACTTGTAAAAATCCATGCAATTATCCCCCCTTTCTATATTTTTGATCCTGACTCAGCAAACACAAATGGAAGCAGCCAGGCAGAATGAAAAGTGCTTGGACCCACAAGCCAGAAGTTCTGAGGTTGGCTTTGGGCCCTACTATTTAGCAACAAGGTAACCTAACACAGCCTTTCAGGCCTTGGGCCCCTTAATTCTAAAATGGGGATGTAATTAAGCCTTGCTAGCAGGGTTGTGGTCAGACCAAATGAGATTCATTAAAATAATGAGAACTCATGGCATAGAGCGCCTACAGATGTTTGCTGCCACAAATTATGCAGTCTAGTTTTCCACATTTGGGAAAATCGCAGGGGTCAGCACATGTGGAGTGCAGTGGTTGTGATAACATGGTAATGGATACTAGGAGGGGTTAAAGATGAACCAGACACGGTATCTACCCTCAAAGATAAGACAGCATGGAAAGAGACCAAAGATGTGCCCACTTTACTGTAATTCAGGCTGGTAAGTGCAACAAGAGGGCCACAAACAAAGAATTCTGGGAATCAAAGGAAGAAAAGATGAATCCCAACTGGATACAGGGACAAGGGCTTCATTGAAAAGGTCCCTTTTGAGGCCAGCCACTGTGGAGTCTGTGGATGCTGGTACCTTCTAGGGGTCTGGATCAAGGTACCTTGTCGTAAACTAGCCATTCTTTGGAAAAATTCGGAGTAGCCATTTTAGGCTTACAAAGGGCTGGCTAGTGTAGTGGAAATTGTCAGGACTTAAAGAGTCAAATCTGGATCTTGCCACTTTGTAGCCTAGTGACCCTATGCGTGTCAGTTAACGTTTGAATTTCAGTTTCCTTATGGGTAAAACAGGACTACACGGTTCCTCCTCCACAAGTCCTTGTGAGGAGAGCAGGGGGTGCTTCTGAAGTGGCGAGCTAGGGCCCGAGTCTCCAACAATGAGGCTTCTGCTAATGGAGGACAGGAGAGGCGTGGCATGGCGGTACAGGTGCGGAAGCTCCAGGAAGTAGCAGTTGGCATTGCACAGACTGTCGTGGTCCTCTTGGGGAGGTGGCAGTGCTATGAGAAACAGCTTGACAGATGGTTTAAATCCATCCACTGCTGTGCCGAAATTCTCTCAGGAGGATGCAAATCCCACGTTGGCAAAGCTTTTTGGTCTCATACTTAGCAGCACACACGTATCTCCAAGGCAGTCTGGAAATCCTATGTCCCAAAGAAAAATGCTTACTTATAGAGAAAATTAATGATTTGTTTGCCTTGCCATTTCAGGATATTTAAATATCCTGAAAATATCTATCAAATGTATTATTCTCTAAGCAGTTAAATGCATCTGCCGTTCATCCAGTGTGGCTGGGGGCACTTCTGTTGTATAGCTCTACCCATCCATTTCCTACTTCTCTTTCTCTTCGTATTCATTGCTTCTAGCCCATCAATCTGTAGATAGCTATAACCTCACAGGAAAATTGTGAAGCTCCACACAATCAATATAGTGGGCCCATCTGGATCACCATCTTGATTTGTCAGTGACAGCATTTCTTATGGTTCCTGGGCACATACCCCAGGCTTCTCATACTATCGTAATTGCTATATTTGTAGAGCACTTTACAGTTACATGAAGGCATTTTATTATCTTATATCCTTCACTTCTCAAAAGAAGTATGAGAGAAAGGTAGATATTATTAGTTCTGCCTTAATAGAAAAATAGCCCTGAAACTCTAAGAGATTCGTTAACATGTTTAATAAATGTCTGAGCTGGAATTAGAATCACAAATGTTACCGAAGTCAGGACCTTCCACCTTTCCCGCTTCCTCTCTTTTCCTAATACCTTACTTCCCCCAGTAATTCTGGGATACTTTAGAAAAGACAGAGGCTAGCCCCTGGCTTGGGAAGATTTCAGTCAATTTATTGACCTTATAATGTCCACCTGTATAAGGGATAGAGGCTATGTGATATATCAAGTTGATGAGAAAACTTATATAAGTATAGGAAAACTAGATAAGCTAGATCCCTTATAATATCTTCTCTAACCCCTTACAAAAGCATATTAACCTGTAGTTCACAAGGGACAGAGTCATTTTTGAAAGAGAAAGGGGGCATGTTTTATGGCAATTTTCACCGTTTCTCTTCAGAGTTCCTATGAGCAGCACTAGGTCTGGCCTCCTGATCTAGAACACTGAAAAGTAGACTGTTTAGGTTTTAACTCCTGTTATACTATTTGGGAGTATCCGGGTACCCCTAAATTTTGGATTCCAGTATGACAATTCAAGTTCATAACTTTTTTTCTGCACTTGTTATCTTTGCCTCTCTACTTCCAAAGAACTGGGAGAGGAAAGGCAAAGAACTTCCCTTTGAAAGGTCAGGTGGCAACCTAAGAACTTCTTTCCCTCCCTCTAAGCTCTAACACAGAAACGAGGACACAGAGACAAGGCATGGAGCCATTAATGGTCAGATCGTTGGCACAAACCACTTCGGCTTTGGGGTCTCCATATGTGGTCACCTCTAGGATGGCACTTTGCTGAGGGCAGTGGGGAGAATTTTAGTCCCCTGGCTCTGGCCAGGTGCACATGTGGCTACCCCAGACCCTCTTGGGGCCTCCAGGTTGTATATATAAACTGCTCCCAGGATGTTAGATTGGTGTAAGTACCTGTTTCTCAAATTCTGCAGGGATAGGTAATATGCATTGAATTGTTACTACATGCCATGGACAGAGCTTAAGCTCTTTTCATGCTGTTTTGTGTTTGATTCTCATGATAACATGTCCATAGACAGTATTAAAATCTCTGTTTTCCAGAAGAGGAAGATGAAATTAGAAAGGTTAAATTGCTTGCTCAAGGTCCCCAGACCACCAAATGGCAGAGGCAGGATTCAAACCCAGGTCAGGAGTCCCAACCAATGTCTTAGAAAGCTTAAAATAAGGGGGAAAGTCCTCTCTGAAAAGAAGAATCTGGGCTCTCATCAAGTCAATGACTTTCACTGTATTGGAAGATATAAGCTCAGAGAGTCAGGAATACTAGCTCTTCTTTAGTGTTTTGTATGGTGTAGACACAAGCTCTTAGTCCAGTGCTCTTCTTTTTTTTTTAACTTTATTTTGTACTTTTAATAATTGAAAACATAAACAATTAAAAACTAAAAAGTAACTCGCTACTTTCCGTTCGCCTAATTAACATTCCTATTTGTCAGTGAAGCCTCAAAGATGTTCCTGGGCAGGGCTGGTGAAATTGGAAATTGCTTTTTTGGTATTTTTGAATCAATGAATGTGCGGCAATCTCAGTATATGTCTTCCGCCGAGTATGTCCGCTACACAGACACATGCACACACACAGTAATATTGGTGTCAATGTCAACTGTCTTATCCCCCAACCTATTCTTGTTGAAGCCATTTTGGGGTGATATTAAGACTCTGGTAAAAGGTTTTTACATGCAAATCTGTTTTCAAACGATGCTGTATTAGGTAATAGATCCGCTCTTCCTAGACAGGTGCATAAAAACTACATATTACATTAATATCATAGAGCATCCAAGACACGAAATGAGCAAACAGCGGTCTGACAGACAAAAATTCAAAATCAAACAGTCTAGCAGAAGAGACAGCTTGCTGATAGGATGTCGTGTTCTTCCGAGTGCTATACCATAGTTTTGATTCAGACACATGAGGTGGTACCTTAGCAAAGCACTCTTGGAAAATTAGCTCACACTATCAGAAGCGACATAACCTGCCATGGAGAAGCCCCCAGGGCCAGCCTGACATTGATGACAACTTCCCGATGAGACCCCTGACTATTTATTGACTTATGGCCCAGTCATGAAAATCTTGTTTCTTTGTTCTTAAAAGAGAAGTTTGGTCCTTGAAGGAATTACATAGGTGGTGAGGGAGAGAAAGGCCTAACAGCTTCAAGATTTATTTTAAATAATATGAATAGAATTAATGAGCAAGGAAATTGGAAAAGTTAATTGTGCATCATAACAGCTTGGCTGTTTCAATTCTTTAAGGAGGAGGAAACAAGGCAGAGGCTGTGTGAGAAGTAGTTAATGCATGCCTATAAAGGTGGTCCTTTCTCTTGGCTTAGACAAATAATTTACATCAGATTGGACTCGGTAAGGCCCTTAGGCTGGAAAAGCTTCTAACTACCAATTCCTGTGAAGGCAACAGCTCTTGTGTAAGTCCAATTTATTTCCATTATAGTCCTTTTTAATCACAAATTCCAATTACAGCACCTTTCACTCCTGTGCAACAATAGAGCATTGATTTCTCAGAGCTGGAAAATTGACGTGAACCCTCACGTAGATAAGATCTACCCTGGTGGTGGGCATCTTATCTGGGAGATTGGGAGGTGAGTGGCGTGGTAGCCATTTCCCTGCCACAAAGAGGCAGATAGGGGTGTAGTCAAGCTGGGGCTCATCCAAAGTTTGGAAACCTCCTTACATTGCCTGACTTTGAAGTCAGAGAAACGTGGGTTCAAATTCCAGCCCTACCACTTACTAGCTGTGTCTCCTTTAGTATATTATATGACTTTCTCTAGTCCTCGGTTTCCTCATCTAAACATGAAATAGAAAGTATGTACATGGGCATAGTGCATGGCATGTAGTAAATGCTATACCTTGTAGGGTACTGATAATGCTATCAACAATAATCATAGTAATTATAATAATGCTGAATTATATTATGAATATAAAATACCCAACACATAATAGACACTCAAAAATGTTAGTTTCTGCCTCTCTTCTCAAATTACCTTATGCCCACTAATTACATTCTTAAGACATTACTAGTTTTCTCCTATCTGTGGCAGAAACAGGCTCAAATAGGGAATAGGAAATGACTCAATACTCTTTGGTTCAATTTTTGGGGCAGATGTCTCTTTTTTCTCCAGGGCAGCCATCATCCAGAAGCAGAGTAGAATAAAAAATTAAAAGATATGTCAGGTTAGGCTTGGTCACAGCAAGAGCGGGAACAAGTCAGTAGAGACAGATGTGTTTAATGGCCAATGCATTTGTCCAAAGGAATCATTTTCATTGGCCAGGAGCCCAGTTAAACCTGTAAAATGGAAATCCAGAAAATCAGATTAACGAGCCAGTCATTAGTAAGGAAAAGACCCAGCTAATTCTGTGTTTAGCATGACGGATGGGCCCAGAGCAAATAATTGGATGACATTCATCAAATATAAAATAAAAGGTGTCACTGAAAGGGAAAGCGGTAATAATCTCTGGGATTTACAATGCCAGCAAATTTGCTTGTAAGGAAGAGAAAAGTTCATCAAAATAGATTAATGGTCTCTAAACTTTATTCCTTCCTTTTCTGGTTGCCAGAGAGCCATATGCATAATAGCGGAGATCAGGACATGCACTAGCCTGGAAGCCCCAGCATTGCGATTGCAAGGCTCTGCTTCCGAGCAGACATGCTAGCACTTGTATTTGGAAATCAGTTCCTCTGACCAACCAGAGACTGGGCAGGAGCGGAGACTGCTTTTCTACATCCACGTTTTACTCACTGAACAACAGAGGAAGTCAAACTCAAAGTGACTCTGGTTTAGTGACTCGATCAAAACAATCTATTATTCGGTTAGTCAATAAGTATTGACCCTCTGCTTTGGGCCTGCTCTGTGAGGATGTGCTCACTCCTGGCTAAAGGCTCAGGCATAGGCTGGAGTCAGAAAACCCAAGTTCATATTCTGGCTATGACATTGAAAGCCTCTGTAGTGATGGGCAAGTTACTTGACCTTTCTCAGCCTCAATCTCCTGATCTGTAAAATAAGGATATTGATGATGTATATGGGATTGTTATGGGGAGATATTAGAATCTAATGAGGCATGATTGAGAAACTGCTTATCATAGCACCTTCTCTTTAGTAAGCATTATTATATTGTAGCTATTATTACTCTTGTTTATATTACCTCATCCCCTCTCTTCTAAGAAGACATCCATTTTAAGAGGCACCTCAATGTCAAAACAGATTTTCTGGGAATACAAAGAAACACAAATATAAATAAACACATGCAAACTACAGAGATTTTTTTAAAAAATTTAAAACGATGTTGGAATCAAGGAAATAGGTTGTTGTAACAATGACCTGAGTGAGATGAAAGGAGGATGGTTCCTAGTTAATCACAGGGAGAAGAGCACAGAATTGCAGCCAAACTTTCCTACATTCAAACTTGTTTTATCCTGGACAAGTCAGTTAGTACCTTCTTGCCCTGTAGCGTTGTTGTGAGGATTAAACCAGATAATTTATATAAGGGCCACATGCAGCTCTGGAGCACAGTAGATGAACTCAATAATGACAGTTTTATATTTTTTTATTACTGTGTATCCACTAATCACCTACTACAAGAGACCAGCACTGCCTAGGGATCAAGGAGGTTGCAACCTTGTAATAAGACACAGAGGAGTAATTATAGGAATATGTGTACCACAAGAATAAATGTGGAAAGTGCTCTCTGGAAATGGAAAGTTGAGTGGAAGGAGAAATTATAGTGAATTTGGCACTTCCAAAAACCTTCCCACGAACTCACGGTCCTTACAATGAGTTTTAAAGTATTGCTGGATTTTGACAGGTGCAGAGAGGTACACAGGCAAGACAGAGGAGCGGGGACAGGAGCCAGTTTGATGTCGGCTGCAGATCCTGTTGATATCAGAGGTACTCACAGTACCTCTGGGCTCCTTGAGCTTCATGCAGCCGCTTAGTATTTTGGCTCACCCCATGGTACATCTAAAGCGTAATTTCCATCTGCGCTACTTATTCAAGTATAATCTCTCCCAGGTTGCATGTGTGTATGTGTGTGAGACAGTTCCTGTGTTTGCTTGGGGCTCTAGTAGACATGACTGGGCTGAGTTGCCCAGACTCGGGCTGATCACCCTGTCAGGGGGACCACTGTGTTCTCCTTCAGCCCTCAGTGGTTTGGAAACCTCAAGGGCTCAGCCTTGCTCTGAGGTGCTGACAAGAAGCTTGACTCTGCTGTCGTCTTGTGCTCTATGAAGGCTGCTGGGGTTCTTCTGGGATGAAGTTTCCTTTCATTGCTGAGCTCTGGCCAGCATTCAGTGATGGGGCTTACCGTCTCCAGTCTCCAAGGCCAGTTGACTTCCCCGAGAACATTTTTGCTAAGGATACCCTATAGGAACCTGGTTTTGAAGCATATGGTGTATGGCCAGGGGATATATTTGGGGAGGGGGGTGTAAAAACTTTATCATCACTGTAAACACAAAATCCAGGACCGTAACTACAGCCGGGAGGGAGGCAGGAGTGGAGGGGAGCACAGAGATATATGTAAATTTTTGATAAGCATCTAATTCTGTGCTGCTCAAGGTGTGGCCTCCAGGCCAGCTGCATCGGAATCACCTAGAAATTTATTAGAAAAGAAAATTCTCAGATCCATCCCTTGCCACTCCACCCCCAATCTACTGAATCAGAAACTCTGGGGGGAGTCCAGCAGTCTGAGTTATAAGAAGCTTTCCAGGTGACTCTGAATCATGCTAAAGTTTAAAATATACTCATCCAGCTCCTGGGTCAGGTGGTATGTTTACGTGTGTACTTTTATAATTAAACATAAAAATAAATTAAACCCAATAAATAAATAGGGCCATGCAAGGACTAATGATACTGTGTGTCAAGAACCAAGAATTAAATTTTGATCTGATTTTATGCAGTTGAAACTCATTTAAAATGGAAAAAAAATTTAAGACTTTTCAACAACCCCTTGATCTTAATCTAACACCCCACTTCTAAGTCAGTGCGGAACAATGTTGACTCAGAATAAATTGTCTTATCATAAAAAGTCCCAGAATACAAGAGAAGAAAGATATTAGAAAATAGAGACCTCAGCATAGGGCTGAACATCAGTGAGAAAACCAGCCTCTCCTCTTGATTCATAGCCTAAGCCTTTGCATGAAGTTTTTCCAAGGTTCTGCCTTCACACTGGCTCTGACATCTGCTCTACCTGGCAGCTTGTGGTGCCTGCTTTGTGGGCTTCCAATCTGTGCCGAGCAAGGGGGAGCCTTGGGAGATGCCATCTCTCAGAGTGCAGAGCGGTGGGTGGCTTTCAATAGAGATGTTGCACCCCTCCTGCTCCAGCAGCCGCTGTGGATGGGAGCCATGTTTGGACCAAAGTGGGAAGACTGGCCTATCTCCAGCATGTGCTTGAGCCTCAGTGAGAACAGAGCATGTGCCTTGATGTAATTGCCTCCTCAGCACAGCAGCCTGGTTGCTATTGTTGTCCTATTTTCTCTGAACAGGCCATGCTGTCTTTTCCTGTGAATATTAATTTCCCCTGAGTTAGGATAATTGGGCTGAGAGCAGCCATCTGCAGAGCTGTGCCATGCTGGCAGGACTTTTCAGCAAGCCAGGCCAGAGGACCATTTCCTGGAGTGGTTTCCAGGTTCCTCTAGCTAAGAATCCATCCTTTCCCAAGCGAGGTTGCAGGGCTAGCCTTCAACTCTACAGGCCTGGGGCTCAAATCCATGGTTTCTGAATTTCAAATCCAGGGTTCTTTCTCTGACCTTTGAGGCCTTTTAATAACTTGCTTATGGAAAGAATCAATAAATACCTGCTCAATGCATACATTTGTAAATATGGAAGAAAGAGTTTATGCTCAGATCAGAAATGAAATTAAATTTTGGAGTAATGAGAGCTCTGAGCAATAGTAATTATTCAGATCCAGGAAAAAAAAAAAATACCTTTGACAAGAGTGTCAAGTTTTCAGTGGATTCATAAGCAGTTAAAATAAAAATGGCAGAATGAATAGATCATGGGTGGGTATAACCGACATAGACAGCTTCTCTATTTTCATTCACTTGAAAATATTTGCAGAGCACAGTGACCAAATACAGAGTCCCTGCTCTCATGGGGAGAGACTGCTGGTAATTGCCCATTTATTGTCCAAGGGACATGACAGGGCAGCAACTCCAGGTGCTATGGGATTGGAGACTCCAAGCTGGCAAAGGCTATTCTCCAAAAGGTAGTTGCAAACCCACTGTGATCACTGATGGAGAGGCTAATATTTTCTAGTTGTGCCACAAGCTGTGACCCCATCTGATCTCTTTGTGTTTCCCCCATGATCCAGGTAACAACTGGTGGAAGAGCCAGCTACTACGTATCCTATCGAAGAGAAGCCTTTGCTCAGATAAAGCTGCCCAAGTACTCGCTGCCAAAGGTACCACACCTCCTGCTGTCCTGGATCCTGCCAGGCACAGCGAGGGTTGGAGAGGATGCCTGTGGGGCTGCGGGGGGGGGGGGTTGATCCCTGGCTGGGAGGGCTTCTGGCACTGAGGCCGACTTACCACTGTGAGGTTTGGCTTCTGCTGATGTCGATGAACCTGAGTTCTCTAATCCCCTCTCAGCCGGGTACACAGGCAAGAGCTTCGGTTTCCCATGACTCAAACACTCAAACATCTTTATAACCTTGGGTCATTTCCCAGAAAAGGTAGGGAAAGGAGCAGTAACGCTGGAATCTTTTCTGTGGGCTCCTCCCCCTTTTCTGAGGTTCTTACTGCCAAATAGAGGGCCAAGCTCAGAACAGTACAGGTGGGAGCACAGATGCTGTATGTGTGCATGTGTCCAAGGGCACAGGTGAGTCAGATTGTTTTCTTGCTTCTCTGCATTTCAAGGCTAAATGTGAATGCATTGTGTTTACTTCTGCTCTCCTGTGCTTTGTATGTATAATTTAAAGAGGAAATTTTACTCTAATGTTCATATCACATGATGGACTTTTAACTCCTATTGGAAAATCATAAAATTTACTCTGTAGATCCCATCCCTCATGAACATTGGCTTCTGAGGGGAGATGGGCCTTAGACCTCAGTGAACATGGACAGTATATAATTGCATCATCTAATGAGTCTGGAGAGAACCAAGGTCTCAGGCTAGACACATATGAAGTCCAATGTTGCAAAATCTTGGGTCTCTAAACTGGTGCTAAGACATATTATGGAAGGCTAAATGAGTATAGAGGAGGGAAGAATTATGGGATAGGAAAGTGGATTATTATCTATCTCCTGGTTGCTTTTATTTATCCAATGATTCATGCATGCAAGTATTCAATCATTTGTTCCTTCTTTTATTCATCTGTCCAACTGTCCTTCCTTCCATTCAAACTCTAACTCTGTGTCAGGCATGGAAGTAAACTCTGAGGATAGAATAATGACTAAGATGCAAATGGTCTCTGCCTTCATGCAGCTTGTATTCTAGCAGGGAAGGAAAACACTGAACAAATAATTATAGCTGTAGGGAGTGTTGTAAGTCTAGAGTTCAAGGGCATTGGGACATAAAAGATGGCACTAACCAAGTATGGGTAGTGAGATCAAGTTTCCTAAAGAGAGTGATATTTAAGCTGAGATAAGAAGGATGAGGAGCCAGTCTTGCAAACACAGGGTCAGAGAGAGGCTGATATAAATACATGCATAGGCCTTGTTTTAAGAGAGAGCGTGGTTCATTCAATAATGGGAAAAAAGAACATTTCTGGAGACTACTTTGCAAAGAGCAAACTGGGAGAGGCCAATGAGGTGGGCAGGGAACATATCTTCTAGCCTCAGGGGCCAGGGGAACCAGTTTCTCATGTTCTCCACCCTCTATGCAGGTGGTTGCTGGATGTACCCATCAGCATACACTAAACCTAATCAGAAAAGAGGTATCGCAGCCTGGAGAGGAGGAAGAATGGGAAAGCACAATGCTGTGCTTTCTAAAGAGAATCCCCCCTCAGGGTAGCGTGATGGTCTCCGCGTATTGACAGGGAAGATAGGTTTCAGGAACTTCCTAAACCATTTATCCAATGTAGTTTCTCTCTCTTGCTCTCTCGCCCACGCTCTCTCTGTGCGTATTTTATGCATTTTTAACTTCTCTGGAAAGCAAACAGTTCACTCACCTGGGCACTGCGGCTGTAGGTGTGGACAAATGAACCCTGGAATTGACCACAACCCTAAAACCCTCCGTGAACGATTAGCAACCCCGCGGCAACACATTATGGTAAAGAACTGTCCTTACGGCCCCTTTTCTAGCACTCATGAATGTGATGGCTGCTGTGAAAATAGCTGGACGGTTATTGATCCCCTTTATTAGCCGGCATTGGCCCAGATTTTCGTAGTTGGGGCTGAGGAGATGGGGCAGAAGAAATGGAGGGAGAGCGGTTCTTCCCCTTGTTTAAAAATGGAAATGGCTTTTAAGTGAGTTGTTCTGCTCCATAAAGTGCTGGGACTGCTGTTAAGCATCTTGCTGAAGAATGAAAACACCGCCCGGCCTCCTGTCGTCACTGCCCTTGCCCTCTCAGTCTATCTGCCCGGAATATACTCTCCTGGGGCACTCCATGGCTTTGGAATGTCTTGTGGGGAATCAAAATGAGTGCTATTAATAATGATCAACATTATTAGGAACAAAACCTTGTGCTGAGCCCTGCGTAACCCAGTTCCTGGGCAGCGGGTTGGCACTCTCAGCCCAAGAGGCATGGACAGCACATACCAAGGGAGGGCGTGGAGGCAGCTGTTAGGGAGCGATGGCAGCCCACGGAAAAGGTAATTGAGCATATGCGAAGAAATCCTGCGTTGTCATCCCAGCTCTGCCATTTACTTATCCATGCCCCCAGGTCTTCTCTTCTATAAAATGAGGATAATGATGCTGTGTGACAAAGTTGTGAGGGTTCAACGAATGGCTCACGGTGGTAAAGTGTAAAGTGCTATACAAATCTAAGGAATGATTGTGAGCCAGGAGGAAATAATACTAAGCCTCTCAACCTGCATGGCATGGAGACCAGTGTTCATGGTGGGATCACGGCTCAGCCTGACCTTGGGCTCAGTATTGCCTAAGGCCCTCACTTTACCACTCCGAGTCTGATCTTTCCTGTTTTGCCTCTCAGATCCTGGATTTATGCTTAACTTGCTACTTTAATAGTCACTTCTATAAGAGAAACGTTTTTGTTTTGCTTTGATTCTGCATGGGATTCAGTTTGGTAGTGGCAATGTTGACTTTTACCTGAGCCCTGTGTTCCTGGAAAGCAGAGAGACTTAAGAAATTTCCCCACCCTTTTGCGTTCTGGGAAAGAGTTTACTGCCAAGAACTGCCCTTCTCTATATGGCATAGGTGAGACTTGAGAGAGACCGCTTTGTTTACTATGACAGGGTCAAATACAGACCTTCCAAATTCCCATTCTTTGTCTCATAATGGACGAGTGGAACTGCTGTCCTCACTGATCAATCTGGATAAAATGCCTGCTAATTTGACTTAGGGAAACTTAAAATGGGTTCTTTTCCTTCCCCAAAGCCCCTGAACTTCAACCCACCCTTGAGCTTGAGCAATCATTAGAACACAAAACAAGCCCCCTTAATGGCCACTTCCAGGAATTAACTGACCATAAAGATAAACATTTCCTCTTGACCTGATCGGTCATACCACAACCTGCTCACCCTACTCCCTCACACCATTTCTTCCAAGTGTTGCTTTACTTCTCCCAATGAAAAATGTCCTTTCTGCCTGCACCTATGAAGTACTCGCAGGACTTATGACCAGAGTGTTCCCCCTATTGCAATAATCTTTGCAAATAAAGTTGCTACTTACCTAAATCTGGATTTGTTTTAATTTGACAACAGATTATGGTTAGTCCAATTTTAGATAACTAAAAGAGAAGAGAGTAGAATATGCCTTAGAAAATTTATTATAACGATGACAATGATACTAACCCTCTCTTTCCTTAGTGTTTATATTTCTCCCAATACAAATGTATCCTCCTTTGCTTTGTCATAGCCACACTTCTCAAAGAGAAATCTGTAATACTAATCTCTTTTCTCTCTTCCTAGTTACTCTTCAAACCCCTGCTCTCCCACCTCCACCTCTCCATTACTTTACTCAAACTTCTCTAGACAGTGTCACCAGTGAATACCTACGTGCCAAATCCAATAGACATCTCTACAACTTTATCTTTTTTGACCTCTCTAGAACATTTGATGTTCTTGAAAAATAAATGTAAATAAGTGAAATTCTCCCCCCTTTTGGTGATATCTTAATTTGATTTCCTTTTCTGGATCCCCTACCTCTTCCCACTCTTTAAATGTTAGTGTTCCTTGCACTCTGCATGGTCCCTGGGTGACCTCATCCTTTCTTTTCATATTGTGGCTCCCATATTCACAGACCCTGCCCATATTTCTCCATTGTACTCTAGACCACATATTCAGCTACCTATTTGAAGTATATGACCTTAAAGAATTCATTTAAAAGAAGCAGAACTAAGCTCATAGTCTCCAAATTCCCATTCTTTGTCTCATAATTGATGAGTGGAACTGTTTGTCCCCACTGATCAATCTGGACAAGATGTCTGCTAATTTGACTTCACCAAACTTAACACAGGCTCTTCTCCTTCTGCCAAACCCATATATCTCATCCTTCTATGTTTAACTGCTTGCTCCATTTATTTATCCAATAAACTTTTGTTGCTATCAGTAAAGTGGTAAATCATTTAGACATAGTTCCTGCCCTCCAGGAGCTTACAGTCAAATAAGAGAGATAGACATTAAATAAGAAATTGCCTAAGTATTTATTTAATTATGATTATAATGTGTGCTATAAAGGAAAAGCAGAGATTCTTATAAGTCAGATCTCTAAGAGACATTTTATTTATTCCTCATTCCCCTGTAGATTCTATCTCCTTACTATTTCCCCAACCCATCTTCTATGCCTACTTCCTGGGTTCAGGCCCTTAAGCATTATTACCTGGATTGCTGCAATGGCCATTTAAGTTTTCCTCCTTCTCTCTAATATTGCCCCACTTAAATCCATTCTTCCTACTGCTTACACAATGAATGTGACCATGCAATGAGCCTGATCCTCTCCAAACAAATCTCTGAATTGCTCAACTCTAATCATGCCTTTCTACCACTTATAGCCCTGTGATAACTTCATGCTACCTTCTGGTTAGAACGTCAGTATGCCATACAGGACTCCTTATGATCTGGTTCCTTTATATCCTTTTCTCTCTCAGAAGAAACTGTTTTCAAGATATGCTAAATTCCACGCAAAATGTGCCAACCTCTCTCTCACCTATAAGACTTTGTGCTCCCATCACCATCTTCTGTGCCTCCATTGTAGCACTTAGTCAAGTCCACGAACAGCCTCAAGAGCATGTACTGTCTCCACCACTGGGTCATCTTCTTAAGGGCAGGTTCTACAGTTTGCTCCTCTCTGTATTTCCATCATGGTCTTTGACCATGGAAAATACTTAATCATCTAGTGTTTTTATAATAAATAAAGTTATAGTGGATCCAGATTACAGGAAAAATACTTCAATAACAGCAAAGTATTTTGACCATTGTTCACCTAGAAAGTCAAAGGTTTTGGTTTTCAAGAATCAATTACGATTCTCCCAAATAACTGTGTTGAATAGTAGAGGGGGAGTGTTATTTATAATTGCTATCCAGATAAAAACACATATGTAGTTGTGTCTGATGTTTTGCAAATTCTGAATTTGATAAAGTGCCAGTCAGAATTTACTTATTGAATTTTTCCACCTTTAGTTTCTCTCTTCATCACCTATCAAATTTCTCCCTGAGTGTTCTCAAGACCAGTCAGAATTTCTGAGTAAGGAGAGGACACATGCTTTGGAGTTACATTGAGATAGCAGGATTCAAGAAATAAGCTTAATTATTGTTCAGATCACTACTGGATCAACTTTAAGCAATAATACTTTTTCATTGTTCTTAAATATTTAATGTTCTGGTAATTATTGGTTGACCCCTGTTCAACCATAAGACCTATTTGGAGAGAAGTCTCATGGCTCAGAGTTTTTCAAGGAGTAGGATTCTTCAGACTAGGATCATCTAGATAGCCCATTCAAATGTCAAAATTTAAGGCTCCATATAGATAAGTCTCAGAGGTGGGACCCATGAGTCTATAGGTTATTTACCTCTCCATGTCATTTTGATGCACCTTGACTTTATCCTCACTGGTCTGATGGTTAGCCTCTTGATTCAGGTAGTCTTAGGTTTAAATCTTAGTAATGTCACTTATTAGCTAAGTGAATTTGGAAAGTTAGAAAATTCTCAGACAGATTTCCTATAATCTTAGATACTAAGGAGAAATCTCTCACCCCAGAGCCTGGAGTTCATGTTCACCAGGTGAGACGGCCCCACAGCAACTCTCATCAAATATGCCCTCAAAGCAAACCTGGCTGCCTCCATTTTGACCATGCCCCAGGGTTTAAAGTTGTTTTTTTCCCACTTCTTTTACATTAGTTTACTCTAAAATAGCTTAGTTCATTCATTTTTATGACCAAAACATCTGGGAAAAGCCAGGCATTTCTATTGCGTTTTTAACAGAGTAAGTGAATTTAATCCGTATTTCTTGCAGCTGTTGTTTTCCCTCCTACTGAGTACTTGGGCTTTCATTCCACACCAACACAACACGATTTCATCACATGGTGTTTAAGAGTGAGCCTTATTTCCATTTTCAAGCAGCTCAGCAGGAACCTGTACTTTAATTCTATAAGGTGTATAATAAGTAAGCACAAATGAGCAAGTGAGGTCTTAGTCAAGGTGATCGGAGAGTTCAAGGCTAGACGCTGAACTTTCACAGAAAATTGCCAGTTTTTTTTTTTTTTTTTTAAACATTCACTTACTCTTCCAACTCTTTCACCCTGGAACTGCCCAAATGAGATTGACTTGATCCTTATAAAGCATCTTGGTGGAGCTGTCGTTGCTTACAGACGTTGCTACCTCCTTTTACTTGAAAGCATTTCTGGGAAAGGTTGGCCAGACTAAGTCAGTTGTAGACCTGGTTATTTATTTACTGTCAACTCCTATGGCTATTGCTATTACCTCTATTACCAGTGCTTTCCACCACATTATCAAGGATTTTTCTCCTCTTACACTGGAATGTGTTACCCTTTGACATATACACCTGTCTAGTTAGGCTTTTTTCCTTTCCTTTTTTTTTTTTTTTTTCCACCGGGAGGTCCTGGAGATTGAACCCAGGTCCCTCCATATGGGAGAAGGATGCCCAACCATTAGAGCCACATCTGCCCCCTAGTTAGGCATTTTTAACTGCCCCAATATTGCCAAATGTTTATCCTAGTGTAAGTTGCCTAGATAAAGGATTGATGTCTCTGATTATCTTTGTACAGTGTCTAGCCACATATGCAAACTGGCTTATATAAACAGCTTTGAATTGTGGACACCTAGATTTTATTTTAGAAATCATCCAGTTCAGGATTACAAACTCAAATGGCTTCAGAGTACAGAAGTTAACATCAATATGTAAGTGGGAGACCATGAGAACATATGGGTATATAAGGCTGAGACCCCAATAAGTGCTGACTCCATCTAAAAGACCTCAGATTCGGGTAATTAATAAAGGCTACAGTCAGAATGAGCACATGTGATCTACATTCATTTTATGAATCATTGCTTTGCAACCCCTGATCTAGAGGCTATATATACAAATGGTTAGAAGTTAACCATTAGGTTAGAGCAAGACTACAGAGGTTTAAAACCTGGTTCTGCTACTTACTAACTCTATAACCTGAAGCGAATTTCTAAACATCTGTGTGCCTTACTTTGCTCTTCAATAAAATGTGGACAATCATACTACCTCCATCATTGTATGATTTTGACTTTTAATTAAACTAATACTTTTAGATTACTTAAGAATATTGCCTAAATGTTAGCTCTTTTAAATTGTATCCCAACCCCTTCACTTTTTTAGGTGAAAAACTTGAAGCCCGGGGAGACTGATATCTTCATCATCATTCAGCTGACTTATAGCAGAGTTTATATTATGACCCAAAACACTCTGTTCTGGCTTGAGTATCATTTTTTCTGTAACAGTGGTTTTCAAATATTATTTTATTCTGTTAGCAGTAGAGCATCTCTCATTTTTACTCCTTAAGTCTTACAACAACTCCAGTGTGTAAAACAGATTCAAGTGGTGCAGCTCTGATTGAAGCAGGGGTTAGAGGTCAAGAGCCCTACCCATTGGATCTGTCTCCATGCCCACCCTCTAACAATCCTCATGACTCTGAAGATGCCAAAGTTGGAAAACCTTTACACTACAGAATTTGAAAACATAAATGAATATCTAGAGAAAGGATAAACCCTGTCTCCTTTGCATGTATGAGTTTCCTCCCACAAGGCTGTATGTCTTTGTTGGTGCTTACACTAACTTTCAGATACAAAAATAAAAAGTGAAAGTGGACGGAGCCTTTGAAGTAATGGAAAATGATAGCCACAAAAGCCCCTTACACCCTTCTTGCTTTTACTTAGCAAGGAACAGAAATCATGATGCCCATGATTTGTAGCCGTGGTCTAACACAGAATTGTTGAACATTGCCTGTAACAAGTTTTTTTTTTTCCCAATCATTTCATAAGTCATAGTAATTACTCTGGATCCCAGTGGGTAGGGATATATGGAGATCTTCTGCCTGACAGGCCTCCCATCTTCTTGTAGGACATGCATATCATCAGTACAGATGAAAATCAAGTGTTTGCAGCGGTCCAAGAATGGAACCAGAATGACACGTACAACCTCTACATCTCAGACACACGTGGGATCTACTTCACTCTGGCCATGGAGAACATTAAGAGCAGCCGAGGTTTAATGGGAAACATCATTATTGAACTGTATGAGGTATGTAACCAAGGTTGTCCCTCCCCTACATCCACCTGCCTTTCAAGAATTTTAATAGCATGAACCCAAGAATTAGAGTCAGTCCTGGGTGTTACTCCATTCACATCAAGGCATGGGGGTGAAAGGAGGTACATTAAAATAAAAAGGAATAAGGTCATTGGGTAAAAAACAAAATGAGTAGAAGTATCCTGATTCCCTGGAAGGTAGCTGACAAGCACTGAAATAATTCTTAAGAACAAGGTTTCAGTTTGGGAAATGTACCAGATCTCTTCCTAGAGTTGTAAAGAATGATAGAAATGATTAAAAGGTGTGAAGTGGCATTGGGAAGCTTACATTCCTATGTCTGTAATCATAGGAGGAGGAAGAACTACATCTATGTTAGGCAGTAAGTCATATCTTGTTGGAGGGTTTCGATGAATGTGGCTCTGTGCTATGTTCCCAGGACTCAGCCCGTTCCAAGATCCTGTTTGTATAAGTAAGGCATATAGATAAGACCATTCTTCATGCCCCTATAGTCAGACATAAATAGGAGATGGGAGACGTTGCTCAAGATGACCTTTCAGTCAAGAAATCACTGTGTCTCTGACCCTATTAATATGGTGGATGAGTTTGCCACCATGCTGTTTCCTTCCTAAGAAAGGGAGTCTGGAATTCCATGGTCATTTACAATAGTGAGACACAAAGATCTGAAGTGGAGCATGAATCAAAATGAAGAATGTGTCTAGATATGTGTAATTTTTTCTTCCTTGCTGAAGTGCATTTTCTGTCTTGTTGGGGAAAAATATATGTGTCATTGCATCTATAAAGCAACGAGATGTACCAGACTGGACAACTCCTTTAAAACTAGTAGCCCTATTGAGCTTATTTTCCATTCAATTTTAGCAGGGTTGATTGCGTTCCTACTTTGTACTCAAACTAATGGAGAAGGCAGGAGAGAAAATACGGTGCTTGCTCTCGTGTAGTTTGCAATATAGTTGTTGGTCTTTAGTGGGGAGTCAGTAAACAAAGTCCCCTTTTTACCTGCCCAAATTTGGAACCATTTTAGACAGAGACACAAGGTAAGAGAAATAGAGATCAAATACAGTTTTTATTTCTTTTAAAACCTATGTAGAAGAAAGACAAAGGGCTTGCTAATAATACATCCCAGAATTGGACTTAGCCACCAGTTACAGGCAGAAATGGTAAATAAAGGAGTCTCCTAAGTATGTTTGTTCCTATATCACCATAGCATTGAGGCACAGAGAATGTGACCTTGGCAGGCAAATCCCAAGAATAGGGGAGTTGGGGGTATGAGCTGTATATTCTCAGTAAGTGTTTTCAAACTTACCAATGCGATTATCAGTTATGTTGCCCTGGAGAGGAAGGAGTTAAGGAATGGAAGAGTTCCAAATGTCAAAAATGGCAAGAGCTAAGACTTGGAAAGATGGTGTGGATTTTTGAGGTGGTGAGCTAGCCAGCCTAATTGAGCAGAATAGATGCTTGTTAGGGACAAGAATGAGGGCTGGATAAGTAGTTGGTGTTCAGATTCTAGAAGACATTAAATACCAAAGGGAAGAAATTGGAACCTGGTCATATCTAGACTGTGACCATATTGAAGGATTTTAGAGGACAATGCTGTTTTTCACCTGGAGAGACCTTCTGTGGTTTGAAGATAAAGCTCAATTTAATTTGTCTCTAGGGGTCTTCAGACTTTAACCTTTTTCACTGGAGATTCTCACTGAAACTGAAATTGTATAACATATGGCCAGTTAGCAAGGAGACTACAAGTTTTCTGGACTCAGAATAATGCAGCTTGGAAACTCAGTAAGTTTTCATATACAATTCAGCTAAATTAACACACTTTCATTGAGTATATTTTGTTGGATGATATGGGGACTGGTGCATGAGACTAACAATCTACTGAAAAGATATAATTTTATTAGGTTAGTTATCACAGTCTTACTTGTATTAGAGGTGCAGATGTGCCCCATGTTCTAGGATCACAGAATAGGAAGCTTAAGTCTAACTTGAGGAATTTGGGAAGACTTGTAGATGAATTGTTGGAGAGAGGGAGACAGGTGTATCTGGTGGAGTCACTGCAGGAAAAACAAACAGGAGTCAGAAGAGTAGAGGTCCATTATCATGGAATGTTGAGCAGTCGTGGGGGAGCAGTGGGGATGAAGATTGTGAAGCACTGATAGGGAGCTTAATTGAAGAGTTGAGCATTTATTCTGTGGACTAGTAATTCTCTATTTTTCCCCTCATCTGGATACCTAGCAAATAATATTTGCATGCATGATGTAGTCCCTTGTGCCAGGTTAATTTGCAACTTCATATTATTTTTCTCCAGCTTAAGAAAGCCTATTGTAATATAAATAACTGAAGATGATGCCATTATAGAGATCATTTTGACTTTTCTATAATATAAAGTTTAAAGGAAAATTATTTACACACTTTACCCTTTATTATTAGTAACAAATTATTTGTGTGTGATGTTTAGTTGTGGGATGTATTATCAGTGGGTGTTACCACCGTGATGTGTTATCACTGTGTTGGGAAACCACTGTGGTCATGGTGAGCCATTGTTGAGGCAAGGCTTGATCAGAGTTTGGCTTTGTGAAAGGCTGTGGCTATAGGAGGTAGGATGGATTGGAGAGAGGATGGGCCCTGGGAGTGGAGAGGATCTGAGACCCTCTTGAGCTAGGGCTTCTCTGGATATTACATCTGCCTTCCCTTGTCTGAAAAGTCAGAGATGCCTACAGGTAACTGTCAGATGTGGGGTGGCTGTGGCTGACCACAGCCATTTAAATCTGGTGGTATATTCATCTTCCTCGTGGACCTCTTGTGACAGTTTGAAGTTCTTTTTTGAATCCCAGAAGATTACCTTCTTAAACTAATCCATTCCTGAAGATGTGGTACTCTTTGATTGCATTAGATTAACTTTGATTAGATTACTTTCAATTAGGTCACTTTAGGGTGTTTGATTGGACCATGTCAGTGAGGCATGACACAGGTTATTAGGTGTCTGCCCCTTGCTGGGTCTTTTTTTTTTTTTTTTTTTTTTTTTTTTTAAGATTTTATTTATTTATTCATTTATCCCCCCCCTTGCTGCTTGTGCTCACTGGGTCAGCTAACCACGCTGTGCGGGTGGGCTTGTCTTCACCAGGAGGCCCCGGGAACCGAACCCGGGGCCTCCCATATGGTAAACGGGAGCCCTACTGATTGAGCCACAGCCGCTTCCCTGCTGGGTCTTATATAAGCTAAGAACACAGAGATAAAGGGGGCACAGAGAAAGGAAGCTACGTTTCGATGCTGCCATGTGAAAGAGAGGACCACAGGAAGACAGAGAAGCCCCGAGAGGCTGAGAGAGGTACTGGGGTCTGAATTCAGCGGAGCACAGATGCACAGAAAGGGGACCCCAAGGAGCTGGGCCCACGGAGTAGCTCAAGGCAGAAAAGAGCCATAAGTCTGATTGCCCACAGCTGAGCTCAGGAAGAAAGCTGAGCAGCTGAGGCTGAGAGAGGAGGCCTGCAAGGAGACAAGCCATATGTCTGATCACTCTCAGCTGGGCTCCAGGAGATGGTGAGCCTGGAGGGCAAGACAGGGACCTTGGCAGAGGTTGGCTGCCATCTTGCCTCACCATATGGCAGGACACACAGGATCACTGGTAGCTGACATTGGTGAGAAAGCATCTCTGATGGTGCCTTGATTTGGACATTTCATGGCCTCGGAACTGTAAGATTTTCCTTTAATAAAATTCCCATTAAAAAAGCCAGCTCAGAAGCAAGCCAGACACAAAAGGACAAATACTGTATGAATGTGTTACTATGAACCAAATATATTGTGTAACATATTGTTTGAGTCAAAAAAATTTTGTATGTATCCAGTACACTTAATTGAGAAAAGTATATATTTATTCATCTGTGTTTGCTTTTTAGTTTTTAACTGTTTATATTTTCAATTATTAAATGTACAAAATGAAGTTAAAAAAAAAAGCCAGCTCATTTCTGGTACGCTGCATCAGCAGCCCTGTGGCAAACTAGGACAGCTCTCAAGCCTCTTCTTTGCAATGAAAATCCCAAATGTTCACCCATTGTCTGAAGAGGGGACAAAGAAAATGGAACTAATTAGTGAATTTAAATTGCAGGCCTTGGCACTGGAGATCTTAGAGACCAGTAGGGATCAACCCTACTGAGCAACCCTGAGACATTTTCTGATTGTAGAGAATTCTCCTGCTCTAGACAATCTCTGGCTTGTTTTCCTTCAGCTCCTTGGTTCAAATTATGCTATTGTCATGGCTGCAATTATCATGAGAGAAAATGATACACAAAGGTCAATAATCGATCTATTTAAGGCGGCAGAAGCCCATTCCACTGAAACAAGCTTGTGTTGATAGCAAATGCTCACCTTTGAGAAGCTCAGGGAGCAAGTGACAGGAAGCCTCTTTTGGGCAAGGTAGCCTACTTTTCCAGTGCAGGGCTTGGAAATAAGAAATAAACACTCCACCAGGATGATTCAGCATGGGATAGTGAATCCATTGTATTCTTTCTCTTCTTCACACACAGTAATTCTGATGACACTCTTTTCATATAAAACTCTATTGTGGTTTCTTCACACCCCTAACTATAAACTCTGTTTCTTCTTAGTTACTGTTCACTGATAAATGAAGAAGCAAATATTCTAATACCCCCAGTAATGCTCTGTATATTTTCTCTGAGATGCTGGCCAGATGCATTTTCTTTAATGCTTACCTGAATATTAAAGCATCCAACTTGTAACTTCATATAAAAATAACAGTGGCATACCAGGCAATGCCTTAAATCAGTGCTGTCTAAGAAATAGATCGCATGAGCTACCTTTGTGATTTTAAATTTTATACTACCCACAATAAAAAAGGTGAAAAGAAACAGGTAAAATTAACTATAATAATATATTTAATTCAACCAAAACTGTCTAAAATATTTTCACCTCAGCATATCATCAATATAAAAAATACTAATGAGATATTTTATATTCTTTTCATGGTAAGTCTAGAAAATCTTGGGTGTATTTTACACCTCCCACGCATCTCAATTCATATGGTAAATTTTTAGCTGAAATACTTGATCGGTATTTACATTTCAGAAAAATTCACAGTAGAAAAAGTAGATTCACATGCCCAACTTATTGAAAACATACTTAAAAGTTTTCCTGTAACTACATTGAGTATCCATTTTTTAAATTTAATTTTAAAATAGTTAACATTAAGTAAACTAAAGAATGCATTTTCTCAGTCACACTAACCGTAATTTAAATGCTCAGTAACCACGTGTGGTTAGTGGCTACCATATTGAACTGCACAGCTCTGGACAATTTATATTCTTTTCCTTAATTATTCATCACAATATCTCTTTTAGGTAGGTGTCATTCTCATTGTGCCTTTGAAATTACAGAGATTCAGGGAAGTTAGTAATTTGGCTCAAGTCACATAGCTAGTAAATAGCTTATGAGTGGAATCATTCAATGGGTAGTTTTTTGAATTTTGCTTCTTTCACCTAGATTCACCCATGTTCTTATGTATATCAGCAAAGTGTTCCTTTTCATGGCCGAGTGGTGTTCCATTGTGTAGACATGCCACAGTTTGTTTAATTCGTTCACCAGTTGAAAGATATTTGAGGTTGTTTCCAGTTTTGTGTGATTATGAATAAAGCTGATATAAATATTCACAAAAATATAGGCTTTCGTTTCTCATGGGTAAATACCTATGGGTACAATAACACATTTAACTTTTTAAGAAACTGACAAACTACTTCCAAAGTGACATCCTTTTGCATCACCACCAGCAATGTATGAGAATTCTAGCTGCTCCACATCTTCACCAACACTTGGTATTGTCAGTTGTGTGTGTGTGCGTGCGTGTGTGTAGCCATTCTGATAAGGGCCTAGTGGTAGCTCCTTGTCATTTTAATTTACCCTTCCCTAATGACTGATTATGTTCACCCCACTATGCATGGATGGTTAAAAGGAAACTCTCCAAGCTATCTTAGTGTCCTGCTCTCTTTACCCATCTTCCTGATATTTCCTTGCCATCCCTCTCCCAGGTGCCTGTTATCTATCCTCTGTTTTATCATAACCTTCTTTGACCCTTCATGGACCAGATCGACAGCTGCTTAATGGTTCCACAGGAACTTTTTCCTCAGCCCCTCACCACAGACCAACTCTAGGGACAGCTGGAGGTAGCTCTGGTAATTGCTTTTCTCAGTAGGCCCTGGTTTCCTTGTCCTAAGGGCCCAGGAAGGTGAGTGACAGATGACCATGCCACCTGGACTTGGTACTCTGCCAAAGGGCTGGCTGTCGGTTCTCTCTGTACCTCAAATTGATTCTGAAAGGGAAAGTGGGCCATGCAGGCCAATAGCTTGCACCATCACATTCTCGGACCCCTCTCCTTGGACTACTGGGACCATCAGCAACAGTCACGCTTCTGGTTTCAAACAACAGTGGAAGAAGCATGTTTAAAGTTTACCTGATGCCAACTATGCCCTTGGATGGAGAAGAGTTAAAAAGTGTCTCATTCAATTCCTTTACATTGCACATAGTGTTTCATGATACATTTGTGTCAGAATTATATGTGTATGTAAATATATGTGTACATTCACATGCATATATGAGTATGAGCCCACTGGGTTGCAACATAAACATATTTCTTACTTGTGTCGCAATAAAAAAATGTTTAGAAGCTGTTGGCCTGCAGAACACAAAAGAAAAATGCCCTCCAAAGTCATAGTGCAGTTATACAGGACAGGGAGCCAAAAGGCTCTTCAGTAATCATGTTAGACCCTGAACTGTTCATATACAAATGGAAGGGTTCTGGCCGTGCAGAGAGGAGGGAGATTGCCTTGGTATGTGCAGCTGCAGGAGAAATGCTTTCAGAGCTGGAAATGGGACTTCCCTGGGAATCTCTCCTACACCTTTTCTGTGCCCATTCCCCCTGATTTTGCTCTCAGAGTATATGAGACACACAGAAAATATCCTTGTGAGTGGTAGAACTCACAGGGAGAACACATGGTACTGCTGAACATTCTTATCTGGAGGAGCACAAGAAGCAACTGTGTGGCTAGTAATTCATGCTGCCAAGTATCCATTAGGAGGCAGGGTTACCGTGGTAGGAGCCCCACAGGAGCCATGGGTCATGGACCCAGGAATCTGAGTCTGACCTGTGCATTTTCTTCTGGGAAGCGGCTAGCAAGGCTTTGGGTACTTGTTGGAGAGGGACCAACTGGCTCCAGAGAGAGAGTCCTCTGGCATCATTCTCTGGTGGTCTAGCAGTAAAGGTACCAGCTAAAAGAAAAAGCTCTATCGGGCAGAAAATTCTAGGAAAAAAAAAAAAACAGATTTCTTTCTCTGTAGGAAGGATTGGCAATCAGGTTTGAGAGAAACACCTTTCCATTTGCTTTTAAAGACTGAGGTGATCTGAGGGCCTCATAGCTCCTGGATGAGCATAAAAGATGCCAGCCTGGAAAAGCCTCAACCTTTCTGAAATGGGCACTGACCTTAAGCAGTTAGGACAGGTCGGGTCCTCTGAGGGAGGGAGTAACTCTGACATCACTGCTCCTCCCTCAGCTTGGCTTCTCTCCTTACCCTACCCTCCATTTAAGTTAGGAATCTAATCAATTCCCTTTTTGGCCTTTTGTCAAATTCCCCCCGTTATGTCCTTCCCAGATAAGTCTCTTATATTCCTCACATTTTCTGTCCAGTTTTTTGTTTGTTTGCTTTTATTTGGGTTGGCATTCTCTTTTAGGGCCAGTCAGGTTAATTAAAAAAAAAAAAAGCTTTGTATTTCATTGACTAAATTAATATAATTAAATAAATCTCACATCATGGAACTCTTTCCTCTGCCTCCCATTCATGTTCTCTTGGAGCTCAAATAAACCTGATATAACCATGATCCTCAAAGAGTAGGGTCATATACGATTCAATAATTGAGTTATCTGAGTATGGTCAAGAGAACCTTCCATTCAACCTCTTGTTTATATATGTTTAAACTGTGTGAATCACCTTTTAGCTTTGGAATATGCTGGAACTTCCACAGAAATTTAAGGGAATCATTCTTTTACATAGGGCATTTCCATTCTAAACATCTGGTCTCATTATCCAGTATGTAGATGTAGAAGGAATAAAAGTTTTAGTCAAGTCTACTTACCTCAGAACCCTTCTGGATGATAAATCTCTTTTAATCCTTTAGCTCTTGTTTTGTGGTAGTGTTCTTCTCCCTTCAAAATATCAAAGGTATGCAAATCTCAATAAATTGGGAATCCTGGCAAGATTCTCTGCATTATCTCATGTCTCCTTTACCAGCCAACTGGAAACGAAGAAGCAACAGGACCTATTTAGCCTATTTCAAAGTGACCATTGGCTGTGACCCAAAGATGATATGTGAGTCATCCAAGGTCACACAGTGAGTCAGAGATGGAAGCCAGGCCCCAAAATATCTACCTCCTACTAGTCAGGATGCTTGGACTGCCACCAGTAAGGATTATCCCTTGATGCCCTGAAAACCTGTCTACAACCCCGTCCTGTAAAAAAAAAGACATATTTTCTGACAGGGGTAACTCCTATAGTTGTTATCAACCACTCCCACCTCAGATCAAATACTAGTAGTGCATTAAGGATAAGGGGCCTTTGGAACCAAGTGCAGTGACATGTGTAGGGGGAGAAAGCAGATGGGTAAGAGGGGGATGGGGCATCTGGGGAGGGGTGAGGGTACAGAGATGAACTTCTTCAACTTCTTCCTATTCAGAGACTATATGGTTCGCAGCATTTATCACCATGTTCTCTCATCTTCTCTCTTTTTGTGCCCCCAACAACCTATAGAAAAATATCAGGGCTTCTCCCAGGGTTTCTCCAAGAGTACAGGTGTTTTGGCCCAACATGGTTCTCCATCTCTTGCCCTTTTTCCTAGGTAGCAGGTATCAAAGGGATATTCCTGGCAAACAAGAAGGTGGATGACCAGGTGAAGACATATATCACGTACAACAAAGGCAGGGACTGGCGCCTACTGCAAGCTCCAGACATGGACCTGAGAGGGAGTCCAGTGCACTGCCTGCTGGTCAGTCGTCTAGTCTCTTCTAAAGGTCACAGGGCAAGCTGGTTACCTGGGAATGCCATGTCAAGGGCTTTCTTCCCTCAAAGGGTCTTATGTACTTAGCTGGTGATGGGCAGGGATTTCCTTCAATCCCCAGGGAATTGGTCTACCAGCTCAGACTGCCACACCAATTGAAGTTCAGTGGCAAACCATAGACTTTTACTAAGGATCTACTATGCACTCGGTTCTGGGTGAGATAAAGAAATGTGTAAGAGAAAGAGCCTGTGCTCAAGGATCTCAGGCAGAGCTAAGTAGCAGTGGTTCACCTGTTAACCAGGGATGATCTGACACAGTTTGATAAGTGCTTGATAGAGATCAAAGTGAGCAAAGGTGGCCTTGGCAGCTCAGGAGAGGTAAGGCTGGTCTATCCACATGGGAAAATTAATCTGTCAGGTTTCCCAGGGTTCCTGCTGTATGGAATAATGCAGGAGATACTGTGGAAAACCCAATAATACTTAAGATGTTATCCCTGCCCCTCCCCCTACTTACCCCCAGGTGCTGCCACTCTAAGTGAGGCGGGAAGACAGCTAATTAATATCACTCACAACACTCAGTGACCTCTTAATAAGGAACCATAAGAGAAACTATTCTAAGCTCCCAGAAGTGGTTATGTCTCCCAAGCAAAATATTGCATTTTATTGCTTATTCAAAAAAGTTTTTTTAACCACATATTATATTCTAGACAATATGTTAAAAACCAAAGATATAGTAGCAAATAGAACAGACAGGGATTTTCTCCTTTTGCAGTTTTCAGTTTCATTCCATTTTCTCTTTTTATTTTGGGTATTAGGAAGCTCAGAGACAAATGCCTGCCTAGCTCTAGAAACTGGTCACAGCATGATTCCCCCCCCCTCAAACCTTACCCATGGCTTCATCTTACATTTTTTAACTAATTTTTTCTTTACCCAATGTCATCATCTTATTTATTATTTATTATATAGTATACATCTCTATAAATTCCCAACCCCTTATAAGAAAGCCCCAGGGGAAGGAATAAATAAATCACACAAACATTTTAGATCAAAGCTTCAATATTTTAAGTAAAATTCAATTAAAATTATAAACAGGAGCCTAATACATAAAACAGAAATGGAAACAATCTGGTTGACGTGAGTAGAGAGCCTAGAAACTGTTTCACTAAGCATCATTACCCATCCCAGTCACCCCTCAGAGCTCCAAGAAGCAGAGTTTGACATGGATGGTCAGGATCAGATAATGGGTTAAGATCAGTGTCTCCCTGTGGGAAGGAATAGTCTGGGAGGCTTCAGAAGGCAGACCATGAACTGGCCGTGATGGGTATGTGGGGGTGAGGAGAGGGAAAGTCATACCATGGCAGGTGGGAGCTGACACAGGGATAGGCCTTTAATGGGTGCTCAGGGCAGCTTGTGATGTGAGCTAACTCTTTGGTAGAGACACTCTTGCCCCAAATTAAATATGCAGCTCATCACCCAATACCTTGCTGTTCCTGGAAGCTGGACTGCCCATCTCTGGATTGAGGGTATGTGTGTGTCAGGGGTTTCCTGAAATGATGCTATTTTCTTCTTCTCCCTTTTAGCCCTTCTGCTCCTTACACCTGCACTTGCAGATCTCTGAAAACCCATATTCCTCGGGAAGAATCTCCAGCAAGGAGACAGCCCCGGGGCTTGTGGTGGCTACAGGTAAGGAAGATCCTCTCTGGGCTTCTGTTTCACTGCAGGCTTCACGAATACGTTTGTAGCCTACTTTTGAATCATGGACCCATATGGGCACCAGGTGAAAGCTATGGGCACTCTCTCCATCTTTAGATCCCAAGCTCAGAACCCAGAGCTCTGGGCGTTAATAACTTCTAGGTTAATGCTTCATTCCACACAGTCATAGAACCATCCCCAGGGGCTAGCAAGAGGCCAGAGTTCCTCTCAAAGTAAACTGACTGATAGGAAAGACGGTTTGTAATAGGGAATTCTCACTTTAAGAAAAACATAATATGTGAACTGCTCGACTCACCAAATAGAAGTTGGGGTGGTTTTCTCTTTACACAGAGAATTCTTTACAAAGGGCTTTGCCCCAGAGCTGTTTTTAATCAGGAGGTCGCTGGTGCATGTAAAGGTTTATTTACACATGATTAACCACTTGGCTGAGAGCCTGGGGAAAAGGGCAGAAAAACTTACAGCTGCATTGTTGGAACCACTGTCCACTGAACATCAATCAGAAATGAAGATAAAGCAACACTGAAATGAAAACGAAAGTCTCTGGGGAAGTGTGCACTGATTTGCATGCATTTGATTTACATACACCTTTTCAGGAATACATTGATGGCATAAAGCAAGGCAGACTTCTAATCTTACAAGTTAGAGCTCTGGTGTTAGGCAGCCTTTTTCTAATGAAAGCAGATAAATTCACTGTGAATTTCAGAGCTGGTACATTCATTTTCTCTCATCAACCCGAAGCTCTCCCTGCCACCCCCCAGGAGTTACTGCTCTCCTAGACATGGCTTTCTTCTCCAAGCATCTAACTTTGTAAACTTTTAAATGACACCGGTGACCCACTGCTCTTATCAGCCTGATTGCTAGCATCACTTCTGCCAGTTAAGCCAACTCCTCTCAAGCCCTCCTGGATGGGATACTCCATATGTAAGGCTGCCAGCCTGAGGGGGCCCAGAGCAGGGCAGACTGTCGCTGTCCTTCCTTGGAGCACGATCCCTACATGCCATGAATGTAAATTTCTTAGAACAGTGCCTAGGACATATTGAACGCTCAGTGTATGTTATCTATTATCATCACTAATATTACCAAGACAAAACTGCTCTTCTTTCCTTGGGAGAATATAATGAACTCATCTCCTTCAGTGAAATCCGTAAGCCATACGCATGCCCAGGGCATGTGCTGAAGGAAACTCAGGAACCCTGCCCTGCTGCTTTCAAATCTGAGCTCTGACACTTACTTACCATGTGAATTTAGCTGAGTTCTTTGACCTCTGAGCTTCGGTTCCCTTGTTTGTAAAGCAGGGATGGTTTCTACCTTGTGGGAAGGTTATAAGAATTAGGGACAGAAGAGAGTATGTTTACATGCCTGGGCAAGATGCTCAGAGCAAAGTAAGCTGTCTCAGTGGCAGAAGTTATTACCTGTGACCAGCATTTGACTCTCAATTAGTCTAACATTAAGTCTTTTGTAAATTAACAAATATACAAACATTAAAAATTCGTTTTTTAATTCTTTTAGTCCATCTATATTAGAATTGACTTCCTTTTTCTCTTCCCTTTGTGTAGCACCCTGGGACAAAGGGTGGGGCCTAACACAGCTTACAAGGTCTACAGGAGAAGCCAGAGCTAGATCAGTGGGCAGTGCCTCCTCATAGCCAGCGTCCCTGGGAGATCAAAAAAAATTATGAAGCAAGCAAGCATGTCTCCAGTGGCCTGCCCGGAGCCTGTCTCTCCAGGGCTCTTTCCCACACCCCTGGGCTCTACCTGTCTTTAAGTATTGGTGACTCTGGGTGCTCTCCCCTCCACCCCCAATGCTCACTCCCTCTCCCCACCTTAGGCTGAGATCTGGTCTCAAGGAAATACACCCAGGGACTCATCGTGAGCTGTTGTTGAAGGCATCTCAGCAGGCAGATTCCAGTCTGAAGAGTGTGACCATTGCTTTTAGCGGGCAGAAACACTGGGGTTCTCAATATCCTTAACAACGCAGTTTCCAGCTAGTAGTAAAGGCCTCACATCCCCCCAGTGCTTCCCAGTGTGCAAAACGTTTTCATTGTCTTGATCTCACAGTGACTATGATGTAGAAAGGGTGTCTACTATTCCCATTTTACAGATGAGGAGACACCGGCCGAGTGGGAACAGATGTCACACTCGAGCTCACACTTCCCCTGCTCCAAGTCCAGTGCTCCCTCCAGTGAAACCACCCATCCAGATGCACCCTGAGCTCCTCATGTGCCAGCTCCACAGCTCCCCCAGATTCTCCTATCACACTCCTGTAGGTGATTCTGCCCTTGTGCTGGCCCCTCTGGTGGAGGCCCTGCCCCCTCCTGCCCTTGACTGTGCACGAACTGCCCCTCCTCCACGGAGCCCTTAAGGCCCAGCTTGGGCTGCTTCTTGCTCTGGCGTCAGTGGTTGTGGGATAAGTACCTCTAACCCCCAGACGACCCCAAAAGTTTCACTCTTTTACACAGGTGTTTAATTAAGGAACAGAAAAGGATCATTATGGGAGGAAATGGGGGCGAAAGCAATGAGTTAAAACTGCCAAAAAGGCAGCAGTGAAATCTTCATCACCGATCAGCTAAGCTTTGAGTGGGAGAAGAACCCTATTCTTTTCTCCATCTCACTTCTCCTTCCTTTCTCCCATCACACCACTTAAGTGTGTAACGGCTGCATCTGCTTCTTCCAATCTGGGCCAGTGGCTGCTTGGGCTGCTCCAGCCAGTGAAGTTCATTATTCACCCTGCCTTCTCTGACACCATAACCCAGACTCTTCCTATCAGAGCTTGTCCACATGGACACTTGGGGACTGAAATTGTTCAGAAATCAAATTGTCCTGTATCCATCTTCTCTGTTCCTGCATCTAGTTACCAACTTTATTATCCCTGTGATTAGCATCATTTCTTTCAGGGTCCCTTCAGTTGGCTGAAGATATTTTCAAAAACAGACTTCACTGTGAGCTTTGGGTCTTGGCCCTCATGGGGCTGCTAAAAGCAGTCTGGTTGAGTTTTCAGGCTGAGGACGTTGACAGAACCAGCCCCGGAAGCAAGTGATAGGTGGGGAGATCCTAAGAAACCATGCCAGAGATGACAGGTACAGAGCTCTGGGGCAGTTATGCCCCCGCCTCCCTCTCTTTCCACCACCCTTTGTAGACATTACTAATCTATTATCACACTCCTTTCTGTTGAAACCAAATGTGAACTCTGAATCCTTCTTAGCACGATGTTCCAGGCAGCCACTACCAAACAACTCTAGTGGATGTTCTTTTCCCTATTCCTCTTTCCTTAATCATCTGTGTCTTCTAAAATGTTTTTCTGGGAAGGTGAATTCCAAATTCCAGGCAGAGCTCTGTAGAGCTGTTCACCAAGAGTCTCCCGCTCCACTCACTTCCGCTGCCTGAGCCCTAAGCCCCAGGGTTATTTTTGGAAGCTTGAGTGTCAAAACAAAGTTGGGTAGCTGTGTGCTCCCCGATGCTGATGGGAGCTTGACAAGCTGTAGCCTGGCTTTAATTTTTCATTTTGAAGCATTAAATGTCAGGAGCTCAATTAACATTTCCATTATTGCATTTTTATTGTGTTCTTATTTAGGCTGCAGATGTGTGGGAGCTAACATTCCCTCCATGCTATTTTTAAAGAAAAAATATCAGCCAATATGATAAACTCTCACGTGCTTAGGGTATCTTCCTTGTTCTCAGTACCTCCCCAAATGCATATCAACATTGGAACAGAATTGAATCATTTGTTCATTCATCTGTCCATAATTATTGAGCAAACAACTACTAAGTTTGGGGCACTGTTCCAGGCTCCACAGGAGATGTCCATTGAGGAAACAGGGGTAAGAGATATAGGTTGGGAAATCTTGATCATTTGCCTTTTAATAAAAAGGCAAAATAGAGGAGTGAGAAGCAGCACTCTGAAGGGGTGGAAGCGGTAAGTGCAGTCAGTCTAGGAATAAATCAGATGACTTCTCCCGCTGTACTTGATGGCCACGTATGCTGGCTCTCCTCACCTTATTTTGGGCTCTCTAGGTAGGATAGTCTGTGCCACTGCTTGGCTCACCTGCCCAGCACTCAAGGGTTACATTGCTAAGTTTGGGTTGGAAACGCGCATGCACACACACACACACACACGTGTTGCACAGGCTAACATCCTGCATGAGGCAGAAGGTGCTCCCAGGCCCAGCTTCTCCAGGAATGTATGCTCTTCCAGCCTTTGCCACCTTCAGGGGACATCTGTCAAGAGCAATTTAAGAGATTATTGGAATACAGAGTGACTAGGTCAGGATAGCTAAAGGGATCAATATTTGGTTCTTTTAATCTTACCATTTAGATACACAGGGTGAAATTCCTGTCATACTATTTACTTTTTTCCACATTGGGTTTTTCTTCCTGCTGGGTGTGTGATATGATATCAAGAAAGAGACCGTGCGAGTCAACTGAAACACCGGTTGGCAAACCTTGCCCTCTGCCATGCACTCCCCGAGCCCCAAGCACACTTATTCTGTAAACTGCCTGGCACTATCAAATGATCTGCTTCTGTTTCAGGCAACATCGGCCCGGAGCTCTCTTACACGGATGTTGGTGTGTTCATCTCCTCTGATGGGGGCAACACGTGGAGACAGGTACCTGGGTGATTCGGGGACTGGAAAGAGGCATTTAGGGCAGGGTCTGCCGACATCTCCCCTTCCTCTAGATTCTCAGACATATTATGACTTTGAGGTTGTGAAAATAATTGAAGCAACTCTTCAGTTTGGTCCATTTGACTGGCAGATGAGAGGGGTGAAGGGGTTAAATAGGAAGAGCACTGTGCAGTAATTAGGAACAACTGGAATTTTCCTAGTTCATTCATGCTTTCCTTCAGTGATAGGTGTTGGACCGCCACAGTATGCTAAGTCCTGTACTGGTTGCTAGAGATACAACAGTTACAACTTTATCATTAATAGCATTTATGTGTGTGAGATCTTGGCAAGCAGATCCCTTCACCTTCTGGATTTGTTTTTTCATCTACCAGATGAAGGGGTTAGAATATTAAAATTGTCAAAGCTGTGGATGCTTATAGTTATTTCAGTGGTGTGTAGGCTAAGTATGAAATAGCTTAAAATATCCATGGCTACATGAAAAACTAATTCTATTTTATAAACATTTGCACAAGTTCTGTCCAATAGAACTTTGAGTGATGATAGAAATGTTCAGCATCTGTACTCAACAGTACAATATCTATTAAGCACTTCAAATGTGGCTAAGGTAGTAGAATTTTTTATTTTATTTAATTAATTTACATTGAAATAGTCATATATGGCTACTATATTTGACAGCACAGATTTGTAAAATATAAACTAGGAATCAAGCGCAAACCTGGAGAGGCAATTGAATATTTTGGAGTTTCTTTCCTCAAGGAGCTCAAAATTAAGTTAAGGAAACAGGTTCATAACTATTAGTTATGAAAAGTTCAAGATGATAGTATTATTTTAGTGGTATTTATTTCATGCACAGAAAAGTGAGTAATTGATTCTACTAAGAAAACCAGGGAAGTCTTCAAAAGAAGAGGTAACATTTTGATAGGTTTTCAAGATGAGGTCTCTACCTGTGTAAGACAAGGGAGCAGCACTGAATATATTGTTGAGGAAGGTGAAGTCACCATCTGAAATCTACTTGAACAACTTCCTATTTCGATCCTTTAGTGAAGATTATCACTAACATTATCATCACCACCACCACTGTCAGCACAATCAAAAAAAAGTTTACCAAGCCCCTAGTAGACATAATTTAAGTACTGCAAGGTATACAGAGTAGAAGAAGCCAAACTTCCTACTCAGATGGCCATAATCAGGTGGATGGGAAAGAGATACATAAATAAAATGCATTCAAATATAAGATAACCTGCTACAAGCACCAGCTGAAGATGCAAGCTGGAATACAAACTCACATAGTGCAGAAGCTCTGCGAAAGGGAAATTCCCAATAGACAAACAGGTGTCCCTCCAACTCAAGATATAGCTAACTTTCAGGTGGCCACTGCAACATCCCATTCTTTTTGTTGTCACTACTTGAGTTTTCTTTCCCCTTTTCCCAAAGAGCTAATGATTCCACTTTTCACTCCAGTGCTGGCCTGGACAAGAATTAGCAGTAGCCATCATGATAGCATTCAGAGGAAGAAATGAGGATAACTTTCCTGTCCTCCCCTGGGCCAGGGCTCTTCTTGTGGCCCTCATCCTCAGACTCCAGCCTAGCATTTCTATCACGTGCTTAGCCCAAAGCCCTCCTTTGAGCTCTGGAGGGAAAATGCTGGCATTGCAGGACCAGCATATATGTTTACATCTGAGATGTAAGTGAATTTCCCTTTAGTCCTTTGTGTGTTACTTACCATTAGTATGTGAATGTTTTTTTCCTTAAAAGGTAAAAAATGATAAAGGAAGCCAATTGAGAGGTTTGGGCTAATAAACTATTTGCTTTTTCTCTATAGTGTTCCCTAGGACATATGTGCAGGGGACCCAATCCCTTCTACTTCCTCCCCTTTAAATATGCTTATACCTCTTATCCCTTTGAGCTCTTATCACTTAACCCACCATCCTAATCTCTCCATCCGAGCTGCAAGAGCCACCACCCATGGTTAAGAGCTAGAGGAATTATCCAATCCCACTTCTCTATAGAAGATCTAAGGTTGGGGTTATTTCTATGCTGAAGGAGAAATGTTTTTCCTGTTTCAGATTGGAAAGTTTGAAAGTAATTTCTAATAGAAGCATTAATGTATGTGAAATTTGGTTCTGAAGTTCTCTTAGTTCCAAGCCTTGCATCATTTTAGGTACTTGGTTAATGGTTATGGGTAGATGGTTGATGGATGCATGGATGGATGGATGGATGGATAGATGGATGGATGGATGGATGGATATGGATATGGATTGGTGGATGAAAGAGTGAATAAGTGGGTGAATGGATGGATAAATGGACAAGTAATTTACACATGGATAAATCAAAGGATGAATGCCTTTCAGTCCCTGGAAGTACTGTTTTCCAATCAGCATTTAGTGTATGAATCAACAAGCACCTAACTTAGGTCATCATCCAACTTGCAGGGGAACCTGGTAGTTGGTGGCTAAGTCTAGGAACTCAGTCATTATGTACACTAGTGTCTAGGGAAATTTTCTTTCAAGTTCCTTTATAATTTAGAAACACTATAATACACAGTCCATTTTTAAATTAGCACACATTTGAACACATGAGGAGGAAGAGAGGGCTGACTAATAACTTGCTAGGATGAAGAAATGGGGAAGCTTCTTTGAAGTCATCCTTTCCTCTGGATGATGTAGTTGGGCATGCACCTGGGTGCCTCGCCTTCCTATAGCACATTAGCTCACAACACTAGTGGAAAGAGTCCTGGAGATGCTATTGGAGTGGCCCAGAGAAAATTAGCTGTTCTCTGCAAGCTTATTTTCTCATCTTTCCAATGGGGATAATAATACTTGCCAATCTACAGGGTAGTTGGAAGGCTCACAATCTAGATGAAACAATGCAAACTGTTTGTAAACTGTCAAGCGCTATGAAAATGTAAGGTGTTGCTCTGGTTGTTGTTTTTGTTGTTCTAGATCTTTGATGAAGAGTACAATGTCTGGTTCCTAGACTGGGGTGGCGCCCTCGTGGCCATGAAACACACACCTCTGCCAGTCAGGCATTTGAGGTAAGGACAGCTTCCTACCCTACTAATTAGCAGCTTTTTAGCAGGGAAGGTTGGGACAAGTTAATCTGCATGGCTTTCTACCCATTTTCCCACTCACCCATTTATTCAGCCAGCCAGCCAGCCATTCACCTATCTATTTAATATTCATCACATCATCTAACTCTTAGGTAGCAATAGTAGGCTAGGTAATTCAGATCGGAAAGTATGATGAATGAGGAGTGGTGGTAGGAATGGGTAGTCAAATAAGGCAGGAAAGAACAGGAGGGACCTGAGAGTTCAAGCATCCAGGATGAGGAATTCAAGATACAGAAGATGGAAATGACTGCAAAAGGGGGCTCAGTGCATGTAGTGGATACTTTCAGTTCTAGATAAGTTGAGTTTGAGATGTCTACAAGTATTCAGGCTGAGATGACCACTAGCTTAGCTGTCAGATGTGCGCATCTGAATATCAGGAGAGAAATCTGGGCTGATACTCTAGATTTGGGAGTCATTAGCCATTAGATGATAGTTAAAGCTATGGAAGGGGGATCACAAGGACTACTGGAACACTGGTGAACACCAACAAGGAGACAGCAGAAGAAAAATTATGGAGCAGACTCAGGAGAAATGGCCAAAAAGATGGAAAGATAAACCAGGGGAAATGTTGTGGATGCTGAAGGAAGGAAGAATGGTGATGAGCAGCATCAAATTCTACAATCAGTCCAAGTCAGTCATGGAGCAAATGAAAAGCTAGGATTAAGCAATGCAGGAAGTCATCGGTGATTTTTGATACTGTAGATTGAAAAGAGTGATGGAGTTGAAAGTTAGATCACAAGAGATTTAGAAATGAAAGAGAAGAAGTGAAATGAAGTAGAGACAGATTACTCTAGATTACTCTTCTCTAGAAGTAGATTATAGAATGGAAGTGAAGAATGTGAGTGTGAGACCCTGGGGTAAGGGCAAAGAGCTGAGTGAGAATATGTTATCATGATGATGATGATGATGATGATGATGATGATATCATTGTTTTGTTTACATTTTTGGCAGGGGGTGGATGAGTTTCATGTATATTTATGTCCTGAAAGGAAAGAATTTCAGGCTTCAGATTCAGCAATGTGAATATTTGAAGGAGTGCATATTTGGAGTTGGAGGGTATGCAATGTAGACTACAGCTGGTCAGATTAGCCACATGCAGGAGGATGGACCCTGGCTGAACTATAATGCTTTTGATTGTGTGAATTCAACCCTTTTAGAGTAACAGTTTTACTGGGAAACATCAGATTGTAATCAGAAAACGGCAAGGATACCTGCTGCCACCTTGACAAGGACTTCAGGTTTCTCTCAGTTTGATCATTGATTAGGTTGATCCATAAGAAATTGCCATTTGTGCATCAAAAACAGTTGAATGTCAGTTATGATACCTCGGCCTAACATGAATTGGAGTGGTTATATCTACCACTTTATCATCTTAGGGAGATTATGAAAATAAATTTTTAAAAGGTGCATAGATATTATGTTGAGTGAAATAAGCCAGACACAAAAGGACGAATATTATATGGTCTCACTGATAAGAACTAAATGCTATGAGTAAACTTACAGAATTATACTATAGAGTATAGGTTAGTAGGAGACAGAATCTGGGTTGAGGAGGGGGAGCTGATGCTGAATATATATAGAATGTTTAATAAGATTGACTGTAAATATGTGGAAATGGATAGAGTTGATGGTAACACCTTATAATGAGTATAACTAACACTGCTGATTTAGAAATATGATTGTGGCTGAAAGGGGTAGTCTAGAAACATTATTGTTAATAGAAAGGCAGCTAAAGGATATTCTAGGGACTGTATAACATAGTGATTTCTGTGGTAGATGAGGATTATGGTTAATAATACAGATACATGGATGTTCTTCAATAACAAGGTGTTAAGAATATTGTGAAAAATGGGAAAATACAACTAATGTAACTTATAGACCATAGTTAAGAGTAATTTGTAATATTTTTGTAGCAAAGTCAAAGAAGTTACTATAGCAAAGCTAAAGGCCAAAAAAGAATATGGGATTTAGTGTTATGAGATGTGAATATGATCAAGCATTTCCTTTTCATTTTCTTCATTAACAAGGAGACCTTGATCATGTCTTTTAACCAATCTGTGCTCATTTCTTCATCTTTTGGAACACTGGAGAAACAACATAGTTTGTTTTTAGGATTAAATAAGGTAAATGTGCCTGGACAGGATTTTTTAAAGTAATTCTTCCATAATTGGTTAAGCTGTCTTTTGTCTGTTACTTTATTTTTTAAAGTTGAAATAAAGTTTAAAAAACAAAAGGTGCATGGAGCCATTTGTAAGAAAAGTGCTATACCAACCCAAGGATGAGCCTTGTAAAAGTCCCCAGTGTAATTGTTTGTTATCCATTTGTTATTGATTATATAATATGTTTTCAGGTAGTATCAGAAGACCAGATATTATTGATAGCCAGCTCTTATTGGGGTATAATTACATTTCAGGCACTGTTCTAAACCCTTTACATGAATTCTCTATCTGAATCTTTGAAACAACCCTATTATCATCCATTTATAATGGTGTGGAAACGCAGACAGATCCAATTCCTTGCTCAAGGCTGCACAGCTAGTACCTGGCAGCACCAAGTGGGTCTCTGTCATGGATGGTATTCTCCAATTGATAAATTTCTAGATGTTTCTAGATCAGTGACATAGTCCCTGCCTTCTGGAGCTCAGAGTCAAGATAAGGAGGTTAGACAGTCCACTTACCACTAGAAATCAAAGTAATGCCTGCTAAGGGATGCAGGCTAAGTGTCTTGCCAGAATCTGAGATAGGATTGGAGTCCTGTTTGGTGTGTGAGGGAATCTTTCTGCAGCAGGTGGCATGAGGGCTGATCCTTGATGAAAGGATACCAGGAGGTGCAGGAGTGGTGGGAGGCAAACAAAGGAACAGCAAGCACTGAGCAAAGCCTGGATTTCAGGAAATGTAGAGAGTGTTCAGATAACTACATTTCATTGGAGCCACAAATATGAGTAAGTAATGGTAGCTAGGATTCAGAGGGCCTTAAATGCCATTTGAAGTGATTCAGGTTAAGCCTGTATGTACTTTCTTCTATTATCAAGACCCGTCTGTCTCTGTGGAGTCAAGAATGGTCTCTATAGGACTTTGCCTCCCATAGAGAACACATCTTTAAAAAAAGTTTGCATGTGTGTTTGTTTTTTTTTCACCTAGAAAGACAGTATTTCTTAGTCTCTGTCATTATGTCTAAGAACCTCCATCCAAATCTCAATAAAAGAATGGGGAAATGCTCTGTAGACCAATAGAGCTGGAGAGATTGTTTTTCTTAAGGCCTGGGTGAAGGAGGTGACAATGCCATCTTACCCTTGACCTGCCTGCCTTCTCCTTGATTATGGTGGGGCTTAGCACTTACTAATATATGTAGAGTCTTTTGAACAGAACGTTCTTGTGCTGAGGAAAAGAAACGTTTGTTGTTGTTGCTGTTTCCTTGGATGGTGGAAGAGGAGAGAACATTTGAAGTAGAAGGAATACCTGGAGCCCAGGGACTAGAGATGCTTGGGCTCTGGCGGATCTGAGCATTCTCACATCTGATCATTCCGGTTGTTCTGCAGTGGTCTCTCTCCAGAGACTTCAATTCAAAATGGGCACTTGTCTGGGGATGCCTGGAGGGAAGCTATCCAAGTTTAGGAAAATTATTCAGCATTCACTCAGGGATATGCAAAAATCAAACTGTGTCTCTCAAAGTCATCAATACAAAGTTTTAGTTTTCCTTTGTACCATTTAAAATCTTTTTTTTTTTGCTAAAGATATTTGTAGAACTCAGAAAAAAATAATGCACTCTGATTGAATTTCCTTTTATAATGCTAATTATAGGTCTACCCCCATTTGTTTGCCTACTCCAATATACAAAGTATTAAAGATGAATTTTCAAAATAAGCTTTCAAGATAGTACTAACTCATAAACACTTCAAATGCCTTCTTTGAACTTGTTGGTCAGGCACCATGATTCCTCTATTATTTGCTTATCTGTAAATGCTGTTCTCTGAAACGATCCTGAAAAATGGTAAAAAGCCAGTTACTGCATATGTGTGTTAGAAAACAACAACAACAACAAATCACATTCAGGGCTTCTCCCTTGCACTTCCCTCTCAAAGGGTAAGTGTTTTGTAGGAGCATGACTGCGTCTTTACCAGAAGGGTTTCCTTAACAAAAAAATGTTCATGACTTTGTCTCCTGCTTATGAAACTTGTGAAACTTGTGAAACTCAAGTGCAGTTTCTTCATCACTGATAGCTTCTAATTAAGTCACAACTTTCAAGGTAAACAAATAGCTCATTTTAAGTGGAAGAAAGGTTAAGTAATTAGTTCACTGCTATTTTCTTTGTGGCTCTCAGACTGGCATTATTAGGTAAACAGACGTGTGTGTTATATATTATATATATAATATATATATATAATTGCATATAAAAAAAGACACTGGCCTGTCTACTTTCACACAAGAGTATAGTGGTGCTCAGATTTAAATAATAGCCACATTGCCTTTCAGAGAAAATAGGAGTCATAATTGAAAACCTGGGGAAACTTTAGCTAGGCTAACAAGGCATACTGTTTCTGACAAATTGAAAATGATAGGTAGCTAGATATGCATGAAGACAAAACAGCATACAATTGAACCCATCTATTTGTGACCATGTACATTTGGATACAGAGATATTAGAACCTAAGTGCTATTGGAGGTAAGCCATCCATCCATTATTACCTTTGTACCTTTAGAAGCATTAGTATGAAATGAACAATGGAATCCCACAGGCTTCAGTGCTCTAATGAAAACTCACAATAGAAGTAGTGCCTAATCGGCAGGTAGACAGGGGTCCGACTGTTTGCTTAGTCCTAACAAGCTGTCAGTGTCTCTTTTCAATAGGATGTTCTTGGAAACAGAAAGGAAAACATCACCTGGCCTTTTGCATTCCTTTGTTCCTGTATAAATGGTTGTGGGTACTGACGTTTTGTTCAGAGAAACATTCGCATGGAAACAATAGTTCCAACCAATACATGCCTCTGAGAAGCAAAAGTGCACGTGCTATTCTGAAGAACTTCCAGCTGGTTAAATGCCACCATCTCATGCATTTGGGATTTAAAAGAAAATGGAGCAACACATCTCACCAGAGGCCAGACATTGATTCTCATTGACCATTCTAACTCTCTATTTCTGTGCTAGAGCCTTCAGGGGAGGATTCTCTTCTCCCAAGACTCTTCCTTTTAGTGTATTTGATCTCAATATTATAAAAGTCATAGAAGCATGGGTAGAAGAGCCTTAGAGGGCATGGAGTCTGGCATCACACCTAGCATTGCTGATATCTCTGTGTCACCCCACTGGGTCACCCAGCTTCACCAGAACACCACGGTGCTGGCCAACTCGCCAGAGCCCAAGCCAGCAAGTTCTCAGCAGGTATAACAGCTTTGTTGTTAAGATTCTTTTACATGCTGAGTTTTAATGAATCTACTTGTAATTTCTTCACACTGGTCCCTATTTTGCAGCACAGATCTGTGAAGAATAAATCTTTCCTGGAATTGAACATAATTTTTAGATTCATACAGCCAGAAAGGACCTCAAGAGAATTTTTGTCTAGCCTTACTATGTTTTGGATATGAAACTTAAGGCAGATTTTATGCATTTTCTCATTTATTCTTCACATATTCATTGGGCATCTACTATTTATCCAACATTCGGTATAGGAGTTGGAATATACTGTTGAACAGGACAAGTACTTGGGAGTCTGTATACTTGTGTACAAATACTTGACTATTCTCTTTAGAAGCGTCACAAGAATGGAAATCTTTTCTCCTTTGTTTTAATCTCTTTTTAAATTGATGTATCCAACTACATTCTCTCTGACTTCATTCATAAACATTACTCCTTTTTAGTAGTTAACAAATAGGAGTTTAAAAACTATTTGGAAGTTTTCTTATTAAAAAAGTTAAGATGTGGTGATAATTAATTCGGTTCTTAGCCATCTTGTCCCTGAGCTGTCTTTAATTCATATAACCTGTTTTTTGGACAGTCTGTTTTTCCCCTTTAATCATATTTCCAAATCTAAATACCCACATTCAATTACTCCTCAGAAACCTAGATCCATTTATCCAAAGTTCTCCTTGACAGTACCACAACAAGGAAATCCAAAAAACACCTCAAGTTTCATGTGAACCGAAACAAAAACAAATGAAAAGCTTTTTTCTTCTGTTCTTCCTATTTGTCTATCTCAATTACTTAAGTAAAAAAATCCATGTTAGGAGTAGGTGTAGCTAGTCGTCAAGTGCCTGCATTGCATGTACGAGGTCCTGGGTTCAATCCCTGGTACCTCCTAAAAAACAACAATGTTGTCCATGATTTCTTTCTTTTGCTCACCCTTCCTGTATATGTTCCATCATCAACTTCTCTTGAAGCCACCTCTAAAAATATCCTAAATCTTTCCATCTCTCTCTGTCTCCATTATTATAACTTTAGTCCAAGCCTCATCTCCTACTTGGTCTCTTAAAATGGCCACCTCCCAACTAATCTCCCCGCATCCACTTTGGCGCCTAACAATTCATTCAATGCATCCGTCTCAACACAGAGAAGCAAAAGTTATCTTTTAAATCTTAAGTCAAATCATTTCTCTCCCACTCCAGGTAGAAACAGTCCTTCATGTTCTGACCCCTGCCTTATTTCCTGACTCGTTTCCTTCTGCTATTCCTTTTTCCAGTGAACTCTAACCACGGACCATCTTTTTATTCTTCCCATACAGAAACTTCATTTCACGTTAGATTTTCCTCCGCAATGACTCTTCCCTTGATCTTTGCATAACTAGTTCCCTATTGTCATCCAGATCTCAGTTTAAATGTCAAGTCTCACAGAGGGCTTTCTTAAATTTTTAATACAAAGTAGCTATTCAGTCACGCTATTGCATCACTCTTTTGATTGTCATCATGACACTTATTTTTAACTCATATTTTGGTATCTATTGTTTTGGCATATTGTTTGGCTCCTCAAACTAGAATTTAAGTTCCTTTGAAGCTACAACTCACCTTTCTCATTCATTGCTTTATCCCTAAAATTGAGGCCACTGCCAGACTAGGCATTTAGTAAGCATCAATAAATATTTGATGGATGAATTTTATCTCATTTTTATTCTCTGGTCCTATCTTGCCACTTCTTGGAGGTCAACTGGAATTTTATTCTTGTCTCCCTGAGTATTGGCAATCCTACTGATTTCCATTTCACCTGTGGACCTGATAACAAATTCCCAATTCCTTTGTCTTGGCCATTAATGAGCTATTGAACTTAGGAGAAGAAGGTGAATGCCTTGGGGATGCCATTCAATATAGTTACCTCAGAATATTTAAAAATTCCTAGTCATGAGAAAGAGCAGCTGTCACAAATGGCAGACCTTCCACCCAATAACAGCATTGCAGGTAATCAAAAGATTAAGTTTTCTAAGAAGGTTTTTTTTTTTTTTTTTTGGAGTTCCTCTAAGGGGATTTTTGTTTTGTTTAGTTTTGTTTTTAGTAATTGCCTCAGCCTGAGATATTCAAGAATTGGAAACTCCCAATCTCAGAAAGTCACTCGAATGGCACAATCCAGGGCTTCCAAAGTGGTACACTGACCATAAATGAGATTCCCAGGATTCATTCCTCACCCTGGCTCTGGAGAGCTGTCCTCTTGCTTGCACTTATCATATGGATGTTGGATATTGTATATGCTGTCTTTCCCACCTGGATTTTGGCATGTCTCATTTTTTTATAGAAAAGAAAAAACACCTGAAGAGGTATCTGCTGATCCCGTCCTTCCAACTACCCCATAATTCTGCTCCTTCCATATGCCTTCAGTTCATCGAGCAGGCCTTTGATCTTTCACCATTTGTCTTTCCATTTTGGACTTCACTTTACCTGGGAACCCCCATCTTGGGGCTGGAAGTCTGTGATGGTCCCACCTCGTCTATTCTGTGGTCTCTTCATTGTGTAAAGTAAAGACGGCTGCCCTTTGCCCTGCCTAATAGTGGCAGTTGTTTGAAGCCTTTTCTTCCCTAGGATGCTTGTGGCACCACAGTTTTGCCCTGGTAGTGCTAATAACTAACCATCATTGATAAAGAAATTCTGAGAATGAGACAAGTGGCGAAGACTTCAACTCACTTTGACTTGTGCGCATCCAGACAGTACCAACTTATCCAAAGTTACCAAAACAAACAAACAAAAACCTTTAACTAATGGTTCTTTACATTCTGGACTTACCAGACAGAGCTACCTTGTTAGTGGCCATGGCACACTCTGAAATAACTGATTATTTTAGGAACAAAATAGAGTATGTGGCAAGAAAGGTAAAGTCCATTCTCAGTCATATCTTTATGTTCATTCTTGAAATGAGAAACTCATTTCCAATAGATCTGAAAGCTTCCAAGAAAAGCAGTTCAAATCTGCCCACCTTTCTCTGGGACCAACCTGGATGATTATTAGCCTTCCAGCCTATTAAAAAAATATGAAAATGACCAAGTCCTTAAAAGTCAAGACAGAAACTGAAAATTTAAAAGCACATAAAAACTTTTTATGGCAAACTGTCTGCTTTACATTTGTGGACATGAACCCCTAGGTACACCTTGAATATAAAAAAAAAAACTGTCTGAGGGACTGGTTATTTCATCTCGGTAAAGAGATTGACTTTATTGTTCTTTTTAATTGATACATTGGAGAAGAGAAAATAGACAGGGACAGAGAGATTGAGAAAGACAAAGAAGCAAGTGTGTAGTGAATGAACTGAATAGGTTGATGTGGAATGCAGAAGAAACTCCACATCCAGATCCTGGGTGACACTGAGAATCACATGTGAAAAATGATTGGACGTGTTAAGAGAGGGCTCTTAATCATTCCTTATTTTTAATTTCATTTATTCATTAAGCATTTAGATAGTACTAACTATGTGCCAGGTATTGTGCTAACTACTAGGATTGCAAAAATGAATGGCATGGTCTTTGATCTTCAAAAGCTCACAGTTTAGTGAGAGAACCAGACACAATTAAAAAAAAAAAATATATATATATATATATATGTACTGTAATGTAAGAAGCAATAATAAAGATAAGTATGATGTGTCGAGGGGTCATTCAATGAAAAGGCATATATGATCCCTGAGCTCCCAGAACTTACAACCTTGGGTTGAGGGATTCAAGACCAATTAAGAAGTCAACACTCAGGACTATGCTAGGAGAAGGGTTGGGTGTTCAGAATCATAGAGGAGGGGCCCCTTGACCAGAGTTGGAGAGTCAGAGAAGGAATAAGAATTAGTTGGACCAAGAAGGAACACAGGGAATGATGCAACTTAAGTTGTGTCTGGGAAGAAGCAATATTAGGAAAAGCTTTGTGGAGGAGATGGTCTTTGGATTATGACCTCTAAATCATCGAGGGGCAAACAGGTACTTGTTAACATGTAACATAAGGGAGGGAAGCAAGCACTCAGATTTTCTCAGGTCTCCTCCATTAATTGCATTCCCTCTAAAGAGGTTCAGATGCTGTTTCCACAAAGGGCCATTGGATGAAGGATGGAAGAGTATTGCTTAGAACATCTCAAACACTCAATGCCCATCCCTGAAAGACCCTTAACATGACATCAGTTGGGGGGGGGGGATGATCCTAACATCCACTCTGAACAAATAGGAAATTGCTTTTTATAAGGTTTGATCTGAAAGGCACACACACCCCCTCCCAAAGGGTATATACCCTGCACTACTCAATTTGTGTCAAAAACTCCAAGGGCTGAATTGATTGTGCTATAAATTGAACCTTGGGTTCCATTCTGTGAGTACTTGAAACGTGACACTTCATCCACTAAGCCCTCCTGCTTGGGTTGTTTTTTCAATTCTAATATGTTGAAATATTTCTGCAGCTCTGGTACTGTCTCTGCCTGAGCCAGGGAATGAAGTTTTGATCAAATCTTGTAATAATGTGGGGGAGATGTTGAAGATTAATGCCTATTGATAATCCGAATTGCCGGAGAGCAAGATACAGAGGAGAATTTAATAACCTGAAAAATGTTTGCAAAAGAGTATGATTTTATTTTCAGCTGTCTCTTCCATGTACTTGTTTCCAACCCAGGGTGAGTTTTGACGAGGGTCACTCCTGGGACAAGTATGGTTTCACTTCGGTTCCTCTCTTCGTCGACGGGGCTCTGGTGGAGGCAGGGGTAGACACCCAAATAATGACGTGAGTACTTCTTTTTCTGTGGTAGAAAGGGGCCCAGGGTTCTACTTCCTTCTGGCCACAGACCTTTCCCAGTGAACCCTACACCAGAGCATTTCGATCTCTGGGTCACAGTTTCTTCATCTATGGAATGGAAATATTTATGGTTTGTACCCACCAACTCAGAAGGCTACTGACACCACGGGAGAGACTAGATTTCTGGTTGCAAAGTTAAGGTCCTTAATGGAATTTAAAGTGTTATAACAAATTTCCATTCATCCCAAACCTGAGCAAACAGAAAGCTTAAGACTTCCAGTGTGTTTTCTCTCTTTCCAAAGTCTAGCCAGGGAGGAGGGGCAGGGATGAAGGGAACAAAAGAGCCAACATACTGAAAGCAGGGCATGATTTTAACGGAAACTCCTGGAGTGTAAGTGTGTGGCACACATTTGATGTTCTTCCAGTTCAGATGATTAATTTGCAACGAAATTTTTCCTACAGTTTTTTACGATGAGAATAGATGCTCAGGATATAGATCTTAAAGCTGCCAAAAGCCCTGAAGTACTTTTTTGAATATTAAAGAAAAAAATATTTTGATACTGCTTTCTAAAAATATATCAAAATTTAATTCCTTAAGAGTCTGTATGGGTGAGTATGCACATGTGTATGTAGGGGAGTTTGGTGGGGGGGTTAGGGTAACCTTCCTCACTCCCAGTTGACTGGAACCCCTTATACCTTAACTCTTTGCTGGACAGAAGGGGAGTCGGCTGGGCAAGGGAGCTTGCTGTTTGGTGGTGGGGTAGGCACCAAAGGGTTCAGAGGATGTTTCTCTGCTAGTTTGGGGGAAGGGTGTCATCTTTTGATTCTAGGGCACACAAGAACTCTGTTTACTTTTGTGTTCATGAATTTCTTTATAGTTTGAATCAGTATTTTCCCATTATGAGACTGTTGGACTTTGAGAGGGAAAATACCAGGGCAATTTCTTCACAGAATGACCAGTTAAAAATCATTTTTAAGCCCCCTGACCCCAGACTAGACCACTCAGCTATGCCCCACCCCTCCACTTCCATCCTCAAATCCCGATGGTTGGTTAGGAGGCCCCTGGCCAAGGGGAGAAAGGGGGAAGGTAGGAGGGAGGAAGGAAAAGACCTCTCCAGTTTGGGGGACACAGGCACATGGCAGGTTTTTGTATATTCTTTGGGGTAGAGGGCTGACATCCAAGCAGTGGATTACAGGTCCTCATCTCCAATGCCCTTGAAGGCGAAATTGCCGTGGACATCACTGGCATCTGTCCTGGGACTGCCAACCCCCTGCAAACTCACAGCACTCAGCTTGCTTGACAGTTTGACCATGGACTCCTGGCTGGCATTAGGTGACTCGGGCAGTGGAGGGGACTTCACTGCTTGCTGACTGTCTGAGCGTCTCAGGGTACCCCCCACCCTCCAGCACAGCATCTTCCTGATGCTGCCACCTGATTTCTTCACCATCAGCTCGTCTACCATGGACTGGGATGGCAGGAAGAACCCAGTCATGATGAGAAATGGAACAGATGGTGGGAGAACAACAAGCCAACAGAAGCCCATTCCCAGGACTAGGTCACCCAAGCAGTGATTCTGGACCATCCCCTGGCTGTGGAGCGCTGGCAGCTAGCCGTGGTGGTCCTCCCTTTCCTCCTTTGTAGAAATGAATCTCTTCCTTCTGCTTCACAAGGTTGAATTCCTAAAAAGCTTCCCTTTCTTCGGAAGTTCAGCAGGAGCATTGCAAAGGGGGCTACGAAGGTCCCATATCTACAGGATTTATATAGAGCCGATGGAAAGAATCCGTAGCATTGCCATTGCCTTCATTTTTAATAAAAGTTCATAATAAAAGATGTAGGTGACTCTACAAGAGCATCTTTAAAATCACTTGGGATGAGTGATTTTTTAAAGCAATGGCTTGAAATTCTCTTCTTTAATTCTCTCTGAACTTTCCAAATTGCTATGGAATATTTCTTCTAACTCAAGGGTGGTAATTGAGTCTATAAGGACTTGACTCTCAGTGCCGAGCACCCACTCTGCTGGACCGTGGGTGGATTCCAGCACCTGCAGTCGTGAAACCCAAAGACACTACGTCAGACCCCATGAGGAGCTGCTACAATCCATCCAAGGGATCTGTCACTTTAGGAAATACGTTAGTGACTGATGTCTTCAGATACGAACTTGTGTTATAATAGGACTTTTCTGGATAGTTCTGTGGTAAAATGTGACTAAGAATATACTGTAAAATTTGTTGCTCAAGAAGAAAGGCTTTGATGTTTGTCCAGGAATTTATTCCCCTAAAATATACTCCAAAACAAATTCTCTCACCATCTAAATTTCTAAAGTCCCCATAATACAAAATAGATTATTTTGTTAAGCTGTCAAATTACTTTATTAACTAAGGTTTAACAAAATTGTAGAAAACTTCACTGCATAAGCCATAGGGTATTTGAGACATAGGATGTTACAAAGGCTTAGAGTCTAAAACTTCGTCTCTTGGTCAGTGCACAAAAACAATATGTAGCATAAGTAGAATCCTAGATGCTAAAAGGAAGTGTTTTAAATATAAATTTCATTTCTAAAAAACAAATGACTTAGTAAATGTATACAAATATATGGATAGTGAATATTTATGCAAATATTTTTTTGAATGAGAATCTCTGACCGTAGGCTCACTTTTCCTTATTAAGTTCACATCCTTCACTTAATCACTTAATATAGAAAGAGAACATCCTCTTTTCTAGGACTTCCTCTAATGTGGCCGTCAAAGAGTTTCATATTGAATTCCAAATTCTGTTAGGCAAAGGTCCACATGGTCAAGAAGGTTGAGCACTCTTCTCCATGGATAAATTCAAGCTGGATGTGGCAGCTCATCACCCCCAGGTCTGACATGGCCCTAGAATCTCGGGCATGATCCTAAATTCAGCCTTTCCCTGTTTTTGTGTCAGAGAGGCTAGATGGTCCTTCTTCTATGTTTTCTTTCCCCCCATCTCACCTCATGACCTCATTTACCCGTATTCTCTTGCATGAGACCTGTCGGAACTCACTGCATACTTCACCAGGGCATAACTCTGAAAAATACTGCATACACACCAACCTCAACTCACCCGGTGTTCCCTGGCAAGTGTAAGGCCACAGTTTAAATTCTCTGTTTGTCTAATCGTAAATGATATTAATGTTTTTCTCAGCTTCAGATGGAGTTTAGATGATTACGTGGACATGAGGCAGATTGACCTCAGGGCAAACCATTTACAGGTGGGGTGAGATAGCACTCCTATTTTCCTTTCCTTCCCACGAAGGCTCTAAAAGAACTTGACAGAGCTTCTCTCCCTCTTCTATTCTGCTTATTGGGACACTTTAAATACTAGTAAATTAAATAGGAACTGGAATCATGCGTAATTATTTTCTTATAGTGGATCTGGGACAGAAGAGGTATTTGTCCTTTCATGAATTTAAGTAGGGATTGGATGCATTTGCCCAATCAAGTATAAATAATTCAGGCTCCTTGTTTTCTAAGTTATTACATTCAGTTTTTCTAGCATAAAAGCAATACAGGTTTTATGGGGACTCTTCAGATAGCCAGAGAGGCAAACCCTGACAGGGTTGTCAAATGGCAATTTCTGTCCCTACCCCTAGATTTAAAAAGGACAAATCCCAGACAGACAGACAGGCACACGCACAATTCTACGTTCCCATGAGGGAGGTTTTTTTGTGTATCTTGTTCTTCATGCACCTTATAATTACCAGGTTTGTGTTAGCTCTGAGGATTTAACAGTACATATGTTTGGAATGCATGAATGATTAAATGGATGACTATGTGAATGAATTAATGAGTGAATCTCATGGTCTCCAAGAACCTTACCTATGTTGTGGTTGATATGGCTTCTCTGGCCCATGGCTTCAGTATTTTAGGAAGTTGATTCTAGATCTCCAGGGACTCAGAAGTGCTATGATCAGCACCCAGTGGTTGCAGTTATGAGGGTTGGGGGTTGTGTAGGGATCAGAGCAGGCTGTGCCTGTATGCAAAGGTGTGGGTGTGGGGGATATGCAAGGAGGTGGAACAGCAAGCAGGTGCAGAGTGGGCATCCAGATAACGAGGACCTCTGGGAATGATTTCCGATTTCCTATACCTTCCACAAGAATCTGCCCAGCTTCCACTTCTCCCAGAGGCCAGAGCTGGGAGGAATGAGGCGTGTTCTAACATTGCAGCTCTATGATAAGATTTGTGTGGGAGAGACGGTCCCCAATTTGGAGGCATGGGGTTTGTTTACTTATGTTGCTCCTTTTACCACTGTCTTTTCAAATGTTATTATTCCAACATCTCCCTGGTAACCTTGACAGGAAGCATTGAGGCCAGCCTAATTCACAATGAAATGTGACTGCTGTTATTACGTAAGGCTGAGGACAGGGCTGGGTGACTGACAAGCGGGAGGATCTATCAGCTGCAGGCAGCCACTGGAGCTGATGAGATGAGGTGCCCGTGGCAATTAAAGCACTGGGATCACTTTGGTCCACTGTTTCTTGAAAGGTTGTTTGCCCTAAATTAGCACTTTAAGGAGAGCTCTTTTTTGCTTTCAGATGTGGAATCAGATGGAAAAACACTGCTTTCCTCCATCCTCAACGTTACATTTGAAATTCTATCTTGATATGAAATATTTGAACCAACTGGCTGTGATTCAGCCAGTCTTTCACAGAGGCCAGGGAGAACCTGGCAGCAGCACAGGAAAAAAAAAAAAAACCAGAAGGGAGAGACGTAGCTTCCCTGGAAGAAAGTGGATATGTCTTACCTGGAGTGAACAGCAATTACCCTAAGGAAGATTCAGTTTGATCTGGGGAATCAAGCAAAAACTTTGCAGCCAGCTTGTGTTCACTCAGTACCTTACTTTGTGCCAGGCATTGCATCAAGCACTTTCTCAAACTTGATCTCATTTAAATCTCCTATCAACTCTGTGAGGCAGATAGGAATGTGAACTTCAAACTTTAGGCTCTGAACTAAACATTGAGGGAAGGTTCTAGAATTCCCCAAAGGTTTTTCCTACAGAGATGCAGCTTGTGGGGAGAGAGGGTCAGGGTGTTAGTTATTCACTAGGTATTGGTGAATGCCCACTCTGCTGCCAGACACCAGGTCACAGCAGACCCATTCCTGAAAATCGCAGTTCACAATCTGTTTGAGGAACACAACAAACACGTGAAGCAATTGGGCAATAATAAAATCCTATTGATTTCAGGGAATTGAATAATTAGAGATAGAGTAGGTACAGAAGTCTTCATGTCTAAATGGAGAGGAAGGAGAGAGGCAAATGGGGGACAGAATGTGCGTGGTTTATACAGAGGGAAGAATGAGAGGCAGGAAGGGCTGGGGATTCCTGTAGCAAACTGGCTGGGGACAGCTGTGGCTGACTCCCTGTATAAATCCAGTTCTAATTGGCATAAATCTCTGATCCATTGTTCCTCCAGCAGAACTAATAGCCAAAGTGAAGGGGAGAGAGAACATTTTGCCTAGAAAATTATGCAAACCTCAAAGCTACAAAAAAAAAAATTTTAAGTGAAGACCTTCTTTCTGCTTAAGAAACTGTGACCAAATGCTTAGCAGGGAACACACTTTTAAATACAGCCTTAGTGCAATGCAAGGGCCCAGCCCTGAGCTTAAATGCATTGTTTAGCCTCTAGTAACTGCATCCGATAAAGTTGTTGGAAATGAACCGATGCTGTTTCCATCGATCTGTTTTTCATTTCTCTGTTGTTTGCTGGTTTGCCCAAAGTAAGTCATTCGAGTAATCGGCAAATCCAGTGGAACTCCCAAGTCACTGCCTTTCCATCTGACTGCTTGATTTATTTCCTTCAGCTTGTCATTGAGGTGTGCCGTCAACTCAGGCTCACTCTCGTTTGCACCAAAGAACACCAAAGCAGAATGCATGCTTGCTTAGGGGCATCGATGTGATTCTGGGATGTACTGAAGGCCAGCAACAGGCTGGAAGGAAAAGACTTATTTTGACTGAGAGGGTCACCGTTTGGACTCAGGAAGGAGAATGGCACAGTGGCTGAGAGCATGGGTTTTGGAAGTAGACTTTGCTGGGGCAGCACCTGGCCTAATACATCCGTGTAGCATTTGGTACTTTACTTCCCTCTGCGATCCATCTTTCTCCCCTGGATATGAGGATCAAGTGTAAGCCTCAGGATTCTTCCAGAGGGACATGAGAGATGCTGGTGCCTCCTGAGTCTGATGAGTGGACCTCCTATAGGAAAGAGGTTTGGTCAACTAGAGAAGGGGCCAACAAGCTGTTTCGTCTATGAAAGGCCATGTTGTAGAGCTTTTAGGCCTGTGGGCCAGCTGGTTTCTGTTACAACTTCTCAGCTCTCCCATTCTGCTGTGAGAGCAGCCATAGAACAAAGCATAAAGTAATGGCTACGAGTGTCTTCCAACAAACCTTCATTTGGGGACACTAAAATTTGAATTTCAAATAATTTTCACATCCTAAAATATTATGCTTCATTTGCTTTTTTCCCCCCAAACCACTTAAAATGTGAAAACCATTCTTCGCTTGTAGGCCATCCAGATTTGGCCCATGAGTGTGGCTAGCTAACCCTGGACACACGGGGCATAATCCATCCTTGCTGTCTTACAAGTATCATTGTAATTTTTTACACACTTCTACCTATAAATTATTTCAGTTACACCCCATTACCAGGTTTAGAAAAGGCAAATCATTTGAAATGGCTTGGAGTCGCAAACCCCTCCTGTGTCATCTCACCTCTTTCAGGAAGCTCTCCGCAATTACTCCAGCTTTTACTCATTTCCTTTCTTTGAATTCCTTTCATAAAGGCCACAGTTTGGCTCACAGGTGTGTTTAGTTTGGTCAACACCTTTTAAATGGAGACCATGTTTGGAAAATCAGAAACATGTGGCAATATTGAGCCCAAATGCCCTCAGTCCAACAATCTGCTAGACTGCCTGGCAGCAGCCTGCTTTCAATAGGGGACGCTGTTCCCCATCCCCTCCTCACACCATTTCCACTTGTCTGCTTCAGCTGCTTTGGTTCACTCATGGTTTATTTAAATTACTCTCCTGGCTCCTGTAAAATTGTGAATTTGTGACTCCCGATTTAGATACTACATCTACTACTGCAACTCTGTATTTTCTTACAGTGCTTTTGGAAAAGTTTTTAAAAACACAGAAAATTTCAAAGTGATGTCACAAGCCCCTGTGTACTCATCACCCAGAATTAATACATAGTAACATGTTATGACCTTTGCTTCAGATTTTTAATAAAATATACCAAACAGCCTAGATAGAGTTGACCTCGTTATTGCCCTTCTCAGCCCCATTTCCCTTACTCTCTCCACTGATCCAATGACTGCCATGATGTGGGTGTGTACCCTTCTAGTACATGTGTCGATACTTTTAGTACATATTTACTTACCCACAGAAATGTATGTGGTATTGCTTTCTATGTTTTTTGAAAGTATAATTTATATAAATGCTATCATTCTGCCACATGCTTCTCTCACATGCTATTACCTATCTTGGGGCATAGCCATATGGTACGGGCACTTTTCATGCTATATGGCATTCTATCTTGATACAGATATGTACAATGTATGTCTCCATTCTCCTATGGATGGGCATTTGAGTTGCTTCTCTTTTGCACAAGGAGAAGCAGTGTTGCCATTTCTTTGTAAATGCCTCCAGGCATGGACACAGGAGTTCTGTACGCTACACACCTACAAGTGGGATTGCTGGGTCATTATTGCCTTTATTCTTGCACTATTCTCTAATTGTTTTATATATTGTTCGTCTCTGCAGTTAGATTGTGAAGTCTTTTTCATCTGTAAGATTTGTGAAGTTTGCAACTGTATTAGTTTCTCATGGCTACTGTAACAAACTCCCACCAACTTAGTGGCTTAAAACAACAGAAATGCATTCTCTCACAGTTTGGGAAGCCAGAAGTCTGAAATCAAGCTATTGGCAGGGCTGTACTTGTCCAGGTGCTCTCCTTGTCCATTCCAGCTTCTGGTGGCTGCCCAGGCATTCCTGGGCTTGTGGCCCCATCACTCCCATCTCTGCCTGTCTTAACATCACTTCTCCTCCATGGGTCTGTATCAAATCTCCTTTTGCATCCCTCTCATAAGGATACATGTAACGGCACCTAGGGTTCACCCAGCCAATCCTTCTCTCAAGATCCCTAACTTTATTACATCTTTACCATATCCAGGAATATTCACAGGTGGCTGAGATTAGGACAGGGACATATCTTCTGGGGAGGCTACCATTCAACCCAGTCCAGCAATCATGTCTTATCATCCCCACAACACTTAACATGAGGCTTGTGCATAATTGGTGTTCAGCAGGTATATGGCAAGTGGATGAGGCTGTTGAATTGGACTGTCAACTCTTTAAGGGCAGGGGCTGAATTTTATTCTTTTTCTGACTCTTTGTATTTCTCGGTTCAGGATTTGATATGCAGTAGGTGACTGAGAAATAATGACACAGGAAAACAAGGTGTCCCTCTTTCCCCTCTTCTCCTATAGCTCTTTTATTTCCTTATCTTTCTTTCTTAAATCACACCTGGAACTTCCACCTTCTCCCTCTCATTTTCCTCTCTTAGGGTCTCTTTCATCACTCAACTCCTGACTCATGTTTTACAGGTTCACAGACCACATTTTTTGACCTGCTAGTTGTGGGCTTTACACTTTCAAACCATTAAAGGAGTATATTTAGTTTGGGGGAAAGAATCAATGTTATTTGGGCATAGAATGATTTCTTTAAACTCATTGAAAATGCCAGCTTGCTTTCTTTTGCCTCTTCAATTCCATTCCAATGCCTTTTGGTCTCTTTCTCAACTTCCCTCTGCCTTACTCCTCCGCATACTTATTGTCAAGGCTTTTTATCCATGCTTCTTTCCACCATCTCACCAATCATTTTATCGTGTAACTAACACAGGCTCCACTTATAAGATTCCTTGCTATTGACCCCCTGCCTATTTCTAGTAAGGTCTAGCTCATGTCTTGCTTTTGCTCAATACAATTCCCCCGGTAGCCAATGACCTCCTTTACCACTAATCCCTTGGACACCCTAATGGGAAAACAATCAAGTGGCATGGATGCACATCAACAGCCACGGAGGTGGCCTGAATTTCTGGAGGCCATACCTGCTGGCTGCTGATGGCTCGCCTTCACACAACACTGCTCTTTCGGCTCCGCTTTGAAATCAGTCCTCAGCAGCTTCTTGCATGCAGGCAGGGGAGGAGAAGACAACGTGGTTCAGAGAGGACTGGGCTCTTAAAGTAACTTTTAAGAACGGCCTTGAGAGTACATGTGCACCGTGTTGCAATTACAAGAAGACATTGTTTCTTTATTCAACAATACTTAGGAATTGAGTGCCCATGGCAAGGTAGACGCTGTTGTAGGAGCTGGGCTCAGGCATAAACTAGATCATCAAGGTCTCTGCTGCCAAGAAATGTATATTCTAAAGATCTTTTCCACATGCTGCAGAGGAAAGATCAGTTGGACGTGAGGTTTATTTCGGCTCTAGGGTTCATGGCATCTGTTCTGTAGTCCAATTCTGAGCTCTAATTGCAGTTGTTGTGGGGGTGATAGCGGTGTGTGTATGTATTGTGTGAGGCAAGTTGGGGGGATACATAGCACCACAGCCCTCAGGTTACCTCTGACTTCCGGAGATTCTAACCCTGGCTGTGGTTTCTCATTATTGCTGCCCTCCTGGTCTGAGATAGACTAAAGCTGACAATGAATGGAAGGGAATAAATGCCACAAAATACCGAAAGTGGTTATGTCCAGTAGGGATTTTATTTTGTTATTTTATAGATTTCTTTAGTTTTCAAATTTTTCTATAGTGAGAATACATTCTTATTATAATTAGGGAAAAAAAATCATTCATCAAAATACCAGATAATGAGAGGGAGGGATTGCTCTTAACTTTATGTGGGTAATTGGTATGGGTCTCGCCTATTTCACCCTTGAAGTTGTGACCTAGAGAACGGGAGAATGCTAAGTACCCCACCATCATCCCACAGTGCTAACCAGTGCCCTCAACAAATTAATACTGAATCATTCCAAATAAACAGGCTACAGGAAACCAATCAAAGACCAGAACTGAAAATAGACAAACATCACTCGTTAAATAAAAATTCAGGAAATTGCTAGATACTGGCTTCTGATAAAGCAGTGCTCTAAATAATTTCTTCAAGGTCATCTGGTTAATTTATGCTGCATTTGTAAGTTATTGTGTATTTTAAAAATTAATGAAAGATTTAATTATAGCAGGGTTGCCTGTGACCTTTTGTGAAATGACTTCATCATAAATCTGCGGGGATTTTAGAACTGTTTTCCAGGTTTCTAATAATTTTCTCTCAAATTAATGAATCCAGCCAGTGAAAGGAGTCAAGGCTGGGTAAAAGGATTGAGTTGGGATTTGTGGTTTCCTAGCAATGGCTAATTCTGAATCTGGACGGAGGTGGCAGAAAAGGTAGTGTGTGACTCACCAGAATCCAAAACAGGTTTAACTGTTTTACTTAGAAGAAGGAGAAACAAATCCAGTCCATCAATAGTTAGAAATTGCACATAGGCAGACTGGGTAATTGTGGAACACTTGATTTGGAGCACATTTATCCACATGCAAGTGAGCGGGCAGCACCTGGAACAAGAGAATTCCTCTTCTTCCCTACGCCTTCATTGGCAAATTGAGAGTCTGTGCCCCCCCTTCAGCTTTTTGACTGTCCATGAAGCCCAGTTTGGGCTAAATCTCCCTTATCTCTGATCTCCCCATCTCAGAAGCTCAATGAGAACAGCTAAGCTCTGTGTGCAGAGGATCAGGCTTATTTCCCCTAGAGACCATGATGTGTCATTGTCTATATCATTCTGATGATTTTTATTTGATCCAATACAGTAAGGTGGAAAGATCATGCAGAGGAATGCCACATCTTATCACACCACAGAAGATCCTCTCTCTTAGAAGAAACTGGTTGCACACATCTGTAGTTCCAGGATGGCAAGCTAGAGTTTGGGAAGATGCAAAGTACCATTTATTTTTTATTTTATTTTTAATTCTTTTTTTTTATTATTATTTTTTAAAAGATACTTAGATTACATAAATGTTACACAAAAGATATAGGGATTCCCATATGCCCCACTCACCACACCTCCCACACCCTCCCACATAAACATCTTCATTAGTGTGGCACATTCATTGCAATTGATAAACACATCCTGGGGCATTGCCACTGAGCATGGACCGTAGTTCACATTGTGGTCTATACTCTCTCCCACACAGTTCTGCATGTTATGAGACAATTTAAAATGGCCTATATCTATCATTACAATGTCATTCAGGATGATTCCCAAGTCCTGAAAGAGCCCCTGTATTACAACTGTTTTTCCCTCTCCCTGCCCCCAGAGCCTCCAGTGGCCACTGTCTCCACATCAATGCTGTAATTTCTTCCATTGTTAGAATCACAATTAGTTTATAATAGAATACCATTAAGGCCACTCTAGTCCATAGTTCATTCCCCAGTCCTGAGGATTCCGGGATGGTGATGTCCACTCCACCTCTAATTGAGAGGGGGCTTTGATCCCATACAGCTGATGGATGGGACTCTCTTGCTTGCAGTTGTAGGCTCTCTCATTTCTTTGGTATGGTGGTTGTCAATCCTCACCTCCTTGTTAGTTGTCCTGGGTGAATCCAATGAACTGGAGAATGGGTATTGCAACTCCGCTGAGGCTCTGGGCCCAGCTGGCACATGGACAACCCAAAGATTCCAGTATCTTGTATGTACACCTACAAGCTCCAGCACCAAGTATAGGTTTAAATAGAAGGGACAGATGCGCTATTTGTAGGGAAGCCATAATTGAGTCCAACTCTGTCATTGTCAGGAGCACAAACTCCAAAGTAGGGCCCACTGGCAGAGTGCCAAACTCCGGAGCTATCTGCCCTAACTATAGGACCTGGGTGTCCAGAGCCCCACTATTTGGGGGTAGTATCCACTTTGGCAGCCTATGAGATCCTGCTGAGATGTGCATAAGTGTTACCTCTGGGATGACCTCCCAACTCACTCTGAAGTCTCTTAGCCATATTAACTCATTTGTCTTTACCTTTTCCCCCTTTTATTTGAGGTCTTTTTCTAGTTGCATTGCTAGTTGGTGCTTGGTAGTAATCCCTCGGTGTCAGGGAGGCTCATCCCCGGGAGTCATGTCCCACACCGGGGGGAAGGTAATGCATTTATATGCTGAGTTTGGCTTAAAGAAAGTCCACATTTGAACAACAGGAGGCTCTCAGAAGGCAACTCTTAGGCACCCCACAACACTAGGCTAAGTTTCAATTTCAAGAGCAAAGGCTCATAAGCCTAGTCATCAATATCAAGGGCCCATCAATGGATCATCCTCCTTCGCCAAGCATTGCCCCTGTACTTGGGGGAGTGTTGCTGCTCCATTAGAGAATATGGCAGAGCTGTCCAGGTTAGGAATTCAATATTCTCTAGGTTATTGTGTGAGCCTCCACCCACTGTGACAATGCCCTGTGAACATTTGAACATATTTATATACCTTATATGTATGCCCAGGTGGCAATGTACCCTTTAGACACAGGGAGCATGGGGAAAAAGCCAGCAAATTCTGGAAAGTAGGCTTTGGCTGAAGCCTTCCTTGGTTAACCCCAGCCCTGGTTGTGATCACTTCTCTATTCTGCTCTCCTCTAGCAATTGTTAATGGTGCTACAGTCACATAATGCACACCACGATTTGAGCTGCAAGCTGAAAACCTTGCTAAGAAAAGCAGTCAGCATGGAAGGAAAAGCACTGAGCTGGGTGTCAGGAGTCTTTGGTTCTAGTTCTTTTGTGGTCTTGAGCAGACCAGTACTTTATCTGGGCCTTGGCTTCCTCAGCTGTCACATGGAGGGACTGGTCCAAAATTTCATCCCTAAGGACCCTTACCGCACTAAGACTTTATAGTTCTGTTTGTTCTTTTCCCAGGGATTCCCGATTAGAGTCAGCCATTTGAGCACTGGCCTTTATTGTCATAGCTCGGTTTCAAGTACAATATCCCTAGACAGTACATGCTTTAGACCTTGACACAAATAGGACCATCATTGGCGCTTTCTAGATACAGCATTTCAGATTTCTCCTTCCTTTCTTCCTCCAACTTTGCTTTCAGTTTTATATTTTTCATGGTATTTCTGCCTTTTGTGCAAACAGCCTTTTAAGAGCTGGAACAAAGAGGGTCCCCAAGGCCCACATCTCAGTGCCAAACTGTGCAGTCAATCAATTGCTAATGAGTTATGAAACACTTAGAGAGGAGTGTGGAACCTTGCTGAAAGTACAGTGCTTAAGCCTTGTCAAAACAATAGCAGCACCTGCCTAAGTTGGACTCCTGGCTGCATCACCTACATGCTGCATACCCTTGTTGGATGGATTCTTTAACTTCCATGAGTCTCACTTTCCTCATCTCTAAGTTTGGAGTAGTAAATGAAATGAGGTAGTCCTTGCAAAGTGGTCAGCATACAATAAAAATTCAATAAATGCTAATAATATTTGTATTATTAATTAGTCTTGTGATTAACTTCGACTTAGTACTTATTCTTTGCAAAGTCTTGTGTTAGGGCTCGTTGGGATATAAATCATAAGATATATCTTTTGTCCACAAAAGTCTCAGGCATCCAATAAAGACATAGAGTAAATAATCATAACTAAGTCTTATTATGTAATTTGCAACTAATAATATTTTTAAATGATCACTTTCTCAATTTATACTAAACACCATAAAACAAAACTCATTTAAACCTCAGAACTCTATTAGATACTGTTATCATCCTCATTTTACATAGGGGGAAACTGAAACCTGATATAAAGAACTCTCCACAGGTCAAAAGTGGGGTTCCCCTCTTGGCCTTTCTGATGCCAACACCTTTGAGTTTAGCCACTTCACTCTACTGCCTCTCAGCCAATAAATATATGACAAGCACTTAATGACACATTAGGCACTGCTTATGTGAGTCGCAGACCTTCAAAAGCTCACCATCTGGCAAAGAGGTTAGTCTGTGAAGTTCAAATACCTCCTGGAAGTGTTGCGCATCATCCCTAACGTACAGATAAAATGCTACAGAAATTCAGAGGGGAGGGATTATTTTTTTCTTCCTAGGAAGGAAGGGAAGAGAAGAGGAGGAAGGATCATGGAGGGAGAAATAGAAAAGTTAGCATTGGAATTAAAACTATAAAGAATACTCCATTAAGAAAATTATCTCAAAATTTATATTGCTTTGTGAATATGTAATAGAAAAACTTATAGGTACACAAGGAAAAATGGAAGATTTTCAGTCATAGGGGAATATTTTAATAAACCTCACTTAGAGACCAATAGACAACGCAGTCAAAAAGTTAGTATTATTTTGGTTATAAGCAACACTACTGGTAAGCTTGATTTAAGTGCAGGCCCATGTAAAACCCTGCGCTCGACAAATGAAGAATACATATTCTATTTAAGTAAATATTTAATAACTTTTTTAAAAATTGACTATACACTGGGCCACATACAAATTCTGGACAAATTCCGAAGAAATGATATAATTGAGACTATGTTCTCCTTGTGCACTGAAATTAAATAAAAAATTTAAAATAAATGGTAAGGAAAATAGATAAGGAAAGAAAGTAACCTTCTATGTTTAGAGACAAAGCCAGAGGTTATTTAGGAGTAGTTTTGTCTCTCAAAGAGGAAATCATTATAGTAACTATGGTATGTTTAGATTTCAAAAATTTCCTCTTCCTCCCCTTCCTTGTCTAAAAAGTACCCCCTATTACTTGACCTGGCACTTGCAGAATGGATAGAAGTTGGACAAGATGAGGTGCAGGGAAGGATATCTCAAGCGGAAGAAAATTATCAGGAAATGGTGCTTCTTTTACTGGAACAAAGTGGAATTCTGCTTGAGCTCACACTAACAATGGGGAATAGCAGGAGATAAAACTGCAAAGGTAGATGGAGGCTCATGCAGAGAGGCGCTAGAATCAAATTCAACATTCTTAGCATGATATTCATGGCTAGAATTTGTGAGAGTTCAAGGACAAGAAGGTAGGGTATTCTCCTACATAGAGGTTGAAGTTGCATAAATGAATAGGATTGCCAAAGTCAAGTGTAGGGACAGAAGAGAAGGGGGCTTAAGTTAAGACATTCAGAGATGGGAAGAGGAAGAGGAGATAGAAAAATACGATTAGAGAAGTAAGAGGATGACAAGGAGAATATGGTCATACTGAACCAAAAGTGTAAGATCACCATCTGTTCATAGAGGAAGTCAAAAGATTGAGAAGCTCACTCAGGCTTGGATTACCTAAGGAATGCTTCCTAAAGGAAGTGGCATGTAAGTAGGGATTGAGGCAGGCAGAGACTGAAGGAGGGTGCTCTTGCATGGCAAGAGCAAAGAAAGGTGTACGTGAGTGTGTGTGTGTGTGTGTGTGCATGCACATGTGCACACACATGTCATGCAGAATAGGTATTTGTGGAGAGGGAAATAGACCAATTTGGCTGAAACAAGGAGGGAAGAAGGAAGAAAAGTTTGGAAAGTAATGTGAGCTCCAGATCTGAAATGGGATACTAGTTCAAGGAATGTGGGCTCTATTCCATTACCATAGTTTCTGTGCAGAAATGTAGTGTTACTGAAATAATGCTTTGGGACAACTATCTGGAAGTTAGCGGAGGATAAGTTTCATGAAGATGGATAGATGGTGAAACAAGTGAAACTAATATGGAAACAAGAGGTACTGAGAACCTGGATTACGGGCTTCAGCAGGAGGAAATATAGCCAGTAAGAGCTCTGACTTCACATGAATATCAACTTGAATCCCAACTCAAACTTGATCTTGACCACGACCCCCGGGCCTCAGTTTCCTCATCTGAAATGGCTGTACCTATGATTCTCCAGGGGCTTGTTTGGACGATTCAAGATGATAATAGCTGTGGAAGAGTTAACAGAATCCCTGGCACAGGATAGTAACTATTATTATTAATATTATTATTATTATTATTATTAGGGCATGGGACTGAGACTCAGATGGAGTTGGTGAACATGAGAAACTGTAGAAGCATCACTGGAAGGATCGGGAGGCAGATTGGAGGTTGGGAGAGAGGACTGAGTCCATGCTGACGCAAAGGTTGCTAGTCTGATGACTGAGAATTCAGTTGAGACAATAACAGAAAGAAGACAGGAAAGAGTTGACAGAGTCAGCCTCGGACTTTTCCTGTTTCTGAAGATGTTCTTTAGACAGATAAAAATGGGAGAGTTTTTGGTTAAAAGTGCTGAAGTCACTGAGGGAGGTAGGGGAAAGGAAGGTGTCCTGGGTGCATGTCAATAACAACCCAATATTACCCTAGTTGAGTTCATTCGAATGTTTTTCCAGAAGTCAGTCTACAGAGAAGTCTAGCACCTACAGAACTAATTATTCTTCCTTTTGGACATTTCTAGTGGCGTCTTCATAAGGAATGCTTGTCCTTTCCCTCCCCAAAGGATTGTGGTCAACACTCTCTCCTTGAAACTCATCTTCTCTTGGCTTTCATCACTATATATAAAAGTTGATGTGATTGGGGATTGTAAAAAGAACCCAAGTAACTATGCAGGGGAGAGTCAAGTGACCCAGAGCTGCTCTCCTGTGAAGAGGAAAACATCTTTACAGAGCCTACTCCTCTAATTACATTTAGTGTAGCATTGTTTCTACTTAAATTATAGCAATTATATACCAAGATCCCCTTTGAAATCATTTAATTAATGAGTAGATAACCCTCTGTGTGTATGGAATTCTAATGAAGTCTTTTCTTTTGTGAGCCACTCCCCTCCCTCAAATTAATCACTCCCCTCCCCACAAGGCTTAATCAGGTCTAGATGGTAGATTAGAGAAGGTGTATTATTTAGGGTGCTGGCAAATCACAGTCGTTTGGGGAAATCCTAGCACAGACCAGGATGATAAGGGACAGAGCAGCTGCTGATCTTTTTCCCATGAGATTGTTTTTGTCCTTCTAAACCCCAAAGGACACACAGTCCAACCATGTTCTTTGGCCCAGAAGTAAGGGCAGATAAAGCTATTACCCCAATTTTGGAAGAAGTGAGTGCTTTTGCTAGATTAATTCCATCCATTAATCAACCCAGAACTATTTATTGAGCATCTGTTATATGAAAGGAGCACCAGTGGAGACAGAGATGAATGACTCCAATAGATAATTCCTTCATGTATAGGGGTCACCAGGTGATAGATAGCTTGTGCACTTGGAGGAAGACATAGGGATTAAAAGAAAATTAAACTCTTGGAAATTGTTTTGAAAGAGTCACAATCCCTCTAGACTACCTTCTGCATCCCGTCCTTTGAGTGTATTTGTCACTAATTAAAAATCACTCATCTTCTGTAAGGAAGCTGAAGCCTTGAGAGAGGAAGTGATTTGTTCAAGGTCACCTAGATAATTTAGGACTAGGAAAGGCCAAGTCATCAATTTCCCTGCTGTTTTAGGTTTCCTAGCTCTAAAGCAAACACCTTAAAAGAGTTGACTTAACAGTAGGAATTTATTGGCTCACAGTTTCAGAGGCTAGAAGGCTTGCTTCTTTCCGGAGTCAGCATCTTCTGGTTGGCTGGCAATTTCTGTGGTTCCCTAGCTTTTCCATCATATGGCACTGCACATGGCAATATCTTCTCCTTTCTCTTCTGGGTTCATTTGACTTCCGGCTTCTGGCTGCTTCCCATGCTTCCCTTTCCATCCGATTTCCACTCTGCTTCTAAATCCCTCTAGTAATCTGGATTAAAGCCTAATCTGATATAGTTGGGCCACACTTTGACTGAATTAACATCTTGAACAAATCTTATTTTCAATGGATCCACACCCACCAGAATGCAGACCAAGACCAGAACATGTCTGAACTGGAGTTGACAATTCAATCCACATCACCTGCCTAGTACTCTTGCCACCATCCCCAACACAATTTGTATGCTAAAAGTTAAACAACTGCACAAGATAACAGGAAGATCATCTGTGACCAGAGTCACATCAGTATATATAGACATTTGGCATCAAAGGAGTTTTAAAAGAGAGAGATGATCTCTTAGGTTGGGAGAGCCCAAGAAGAAGGTGAATCTTGAGTGGACTTAAAAACTCTCATGAAAAATTCCAAGTTGCAAGGTAAAAGGAAAAAGAAAAACAGAAGTAATAAATTTTAATTGATTTTTCCTGAAAATCCATAGAGTGAGAAATGGCTTAGAACATTCATTATTTTGTTTCTGAGTTTGGGAGCAGCTTTTTCAGGGGAACCAAAGGGTAGCCTTCCTGCTTCTAGGCAGGCATCCATATTCATGTATGAGGCATGCATTTTCTCCAAGGCTGTGTAAGATGTAAAACAAAACAAAAAGCACTGCTTTTGAGGTTAGTATGTACCTTGAAAAGGGGATTTTGAGTCAACCCTCTTAAAAACCCTTGAAGAGAAGGGTCTGTGGAGGTTCCAACAATGGGCAAGGGTAATCCAACAATGGGGAAGGTAATAAATATTTGTTGTGCATGGGAATTTTTAAGATTTTCCCATGCATCATCTCACGTGATGGGGTTTGGATTATATTGGTGAAAATGCACTTTGAGTTAAGTGGCCCAAAATGGTATATTTTGTTAATCACCATGATGTGGAACTGTTAATGACAGTGAATTTGGCTATGCTAGAAATTAGCTTCTCTTTGACATAGATGTGAGAATGATATTCCACTCCTTAGAATTGCTTTTCCACCCCATTGGCATTTAATGATTAATCCGCCTTTATTTGTCAAGCACCTATGTTGAGAGGTTCTATGGAACATAAAGAAATAAAAGAGATATTCTCAGTCTTAAGGAGCTTTATAATTGTCCTGTAAAAATTTGACCAACAATACAAGAAAATTTTTAAAAATCTGGAGGAGTGGTCTGGAGTGGTGGTGCTCAAAGTGTGGTCCTGGCCAAGGAACATTCAGCAGCACCTGAAACTTATTCCAAATGGAAATACTCAGGTTCCACCCAAAATGTACTGCATCAGATACTATGAAGGTGAGACAATCTATGTTTAAAAGCCCTGTAGGTGATTCTGGTGCAAACATTTGAGAAACCCTGATCTAGAGATAACAGAACTGTATCAGCTTCTGAGAAAAGAGGTCAGTGTTAGGACCATCACAGAAGACTTTTTGAAAGAAGTAGCACTGATTTGGGAATCACAGTATCCTTTTAAAGATGCTCCAGCCACTTGGCTCCTCTCCCCTGCTTATCCTTGGCTATTCATCTCCAGTTGATAGATGAGCCACTTGTTTTAAAAAAGAAAAGATATTACAAGTGTGAGGAGTGTGTTGCCCCTTACTTTATTGGAAATGGGCTCCCTAACTTTAGAGGAATATTTCCAGCTGAGGGAAATATTTATATGGGAATTTTGTGTTTCTTTTTATTGTTAATTGTAATCAATCTGGGCTTTCTCTTGTCCCAGGTAAGGGCCAAGTGGATCTTTCAATATATCACCCCAAAATGATGGACATGGTTTCTGTTGATGGTCTCCCCAATTTCTGTTGGGTTCTCACTTTCACAGATTTCTGTTGTGAATCTTAACATCGGTTTCAGGGATATTTGTGAAAAAGGAAGAGAAATACTTGAATATGAATTAGTCCTTATTTTATCTATTGCTTTTTTGGCTATGGTTCTCATGGTTTGTCAGCTTCCGTGAGCTCTAATCAGAAGAGCAGAGAAAGAATGCAATATTTATGAACAGAATCAGGGAAGCCAGATCTATGCAAAGGAGACACCACTTGTATGAGTCACTTCTGCTCCATAAGAGGAGCCCACAATGAACTTTGGTCTTTCCAGACTGAGCATGGGTAAAAACAAGGAGTATATTAATGTCTAAAGGTCGCTAAGTGGTTTTAGCCCATTAATCTTAGTTGGGGGCCAAAGAGAATAGGGGCAAAGCTCATAATATAATGTTGTCTAAGTCTTTAAAATTTAGCATCTGGCATATGAAAGTGACCTCATGGAAGAGCAGACTAGCACAATCCAAAATGAAAATATTCATGTATTAATTTACAGTTTAGGGAAAGTCCTAGGAAACACACCATAAGGAAATCTGGGATAGAAGCCAAAGAGATGTGGATGAAAGAAATGTGTCTGTCAACTTTTCAGAAGAGAAGAATCTGAATTAGTCCACAGTGGAACACCTATTTCTGTGTTCAGTTCTACAATGAGCACTTTGAGATCATAAACAGATATCCCAAATTGCTGGTCTTCAGCAACATGGACATCCTTAGAGGCTTAGTTTCCTTTACACAGTGCACCTGGATGATGATGCTTGCTTCCCACTCAGAATCAGCCCTGGGAAGTGATCAAGCCTGAGCTGAAGATCTATGCTTACAGAGCATCTGCTAATTCTAGAGCACCTCTTGCCCATTTGGGCAACTTTGTGTGTTAGAAAGTTCTCTCACATTTTCTAAGCTTTCACATTTGTAATTTTTTAAATTATTATTTTTCACTCTCAAGAAATCTCCCTAGAATGTTCACCTATACTGTTCTTCCCTCCCCTGCCCCTTCCTGAGTCTTCTCCAGGTTAACTGGAGAAGTTCTTACACCACTTCTTAGACAGATGGATGAAAAGAGGTCTTGAATCATATCACCATCTTAATCTCTCTCTTTTTTCAATCATCCTTAAACTTTAGGGATTGCAAACCCCTTTGAAAATTCAACGAAATACATGTGATTTCTCCATAGATAAATGTGCATGTGCCAGTAAACACACATTTTGTTTAAAATTTAACGAGATTCCACCATCCCATCCCTGCCATCACCAAAGCCCATACATGGACTCTAAATTAAGATATTTACTCTATATCCTTCTTGAATGGTGACATACAAAACTGACTACAATTTTCCTTTGTGATATGATCAGTGTTCCATAGGCCAGATTATTGTTTCTTTTATTCTAGCTTATATATAAATTTCTGTTAAGGTATTCCAAGATCACCTTAAATGATTTTGGTTTTCCTGAATTATATAGATCACATTGTGTGGAGACTCTCAATCTGCTATTGCTGTTGTTTTAACCAGAGCTACAGCCAAGCTTCATTTCTTTTATCCAAAGGCTTATATAATTTCCAGGGGAAGGACTTGACATTTCTCCCTGTTTCATCACATCTTATTAAATTCTGCCTGTCAAGACCTTTTTGGGTCCTGATCCTGCCATCCAGCATATTGACTGTTCACTCCAGCTTCCTGTCATCAGAAAACATGATGTCCATTGATGACCATTATTTTCATGTCTTCTACTCATTAATAAAAATGATGAACAAGAAGAGCAGAAAACAGAGCCTTGCAGCCGACTACTCACACCCTCTCTCCTGGTTGATTTGAATGCCTTAATTAGGTACTGTCCAGCCATGTCATTTTACTAGCACCTGGCTCATATTTTTTTTATCTTTTCTTCAAGACTGCCCCTGCAGATCCAGGTAAATCATGTGCCTCATATTTCCCTCTTCTATCTTTCTAGTAATCTTGTCATAGAAAAGAATGGGGTTAATCTGACATGATGTAATTTTGTAAGCCATGAAACAACTGTAAACTATTTGGAGCAGGCATAAGTGTTTGGTTTAGCACCATAATATCCTACTATTCAGAGTGCTCCAATCAAGGAAGACTTACCAGAAGCTGTGGCAATTGAATCTGGAAGGATTTTGTTCATAGAGAGAACCAAATAGGTTGCATAGAGAGAGAAGAAGACATTTGTCAAGCTGTCCTCCCTCGGATTTTTATTTCCTGATGAGATTTCAATTTACTTGAGTCCCTGCCTATTAAATCAGTGGAAATCCTTTATAACAGATGAGAACTGTTTTGTGAAAAAATTTAAATGGACTACTTCATGACGTCTCTGTTCAATGAATTCAAAGCTAAAAGGTGGAAATACCTTAGCAGGTGATCTGGTGTCAATATATTGGATTTGGAAACCACTGAGCATAGTGAGAATGCAAGAGTATGGAGAGAACCCAGTGGGGGGAGAACTTTAAGTTCACTCTGCTCCACACAGCATCAGCTACACATCCAGGGTCCACTAGGACCATGGCTTCTGCTGCCCAGCACTGAACAAGATTCACACAAACCACATAAGATTTCACTAAAGAGAAGACCCTCAGGGACTCCCTCAAAGTCTGTTTTATCTTCTCAACAAAGCTTCATGAAGTTCTATTTAAATTTCAACCCATAACACATTCAACCTCAGTTCTTGGAGTGAATATTATGTTGCATGATAGAAAAAAAACAATCCTACTTCACAATTTTAGTCACTCTTCACCCTTTGTCATAGAGTCCTCATCTTTCAGGTAGCAGAAGGAAAAATTCTCTTAGGTGTCACTGTAAGAGTATCTGAACTTAGGGAGAGGAGACTACAGGGCTGGTGGCAGCATGATTAAACCTTGCAAACAGTGTCACCCACCTCCTTGAAAGATTCCCATAGGTTTAAGCTCCCAGAATGACCAGTCCACCTTGAGAACACTGTGGTGGAAGTCTTGCATTATAACTACTCCTAGTAAAGCATGGATGCACAGTCTTTGGTTCTAGTTTTCTAGAAACAATTGATCATCCATATTTAAGGGCTATCATCAGCTGGGCTTTGAAAAAGGTCAGTATTGGTTATCTAAGTCACATAAATGATATGCTTCTTTTCTAAACAAAGATGACTTTCTTTTCTGAGACTGCTGGGATTTTTCAGAGGGGAGGAGGAAGGGAGGTGTACATGCGTACTAAGCAGTGGGAGTTTCATCTGATACACATTTGGATTCAGTCAGGGTTTTGGAATTGGCAGGGTAATACTTTAGATGAGCTAATGTACACCACCTCACCCCCAATACATACATAGAGTCTATTTTACTGATGAGGGAACTGAGCCCCTGGCAATGGAGCTCAGTGGATAAACTGCCTATGCTTACATTAAAGAAAACAGGAAGGCTGTATATCAAAATGCAAACCATGGTTTTATTTGGGTGATGGGTTTTGGACTACTAGGTAAATTGTTTTTCCTTTTCTGTGTTTTTCTATATTTTAAATCCTTCCTATAAAGAACATATATTTCTTTTTTTTTTCCAATTAAAAAGTGGTTTAAGTCCAATGTGAATGCCAGGTCAATTGGCTGGAGCTGTGTGTACAGTGGACTTTTTGCTTAAAGACCCTCAATGAACTCACTCTGGGAGACCCAGTAAAGCCCAGGCTGCTGTTAAATCTTCTATTCCCTCGGCTTTGGTGTACCGGTGACTGACTGTGGGTCTGTCTCTGCTTGTCTGTCCCATCCCTCCCCAAAACACTTAGAGTTTTTGGCCACTTTAGCCTCCGCTCTGAATGGCAGCTGGTGAAAGTGGACTACAAATCCATCTTCAGCCGGCACTGCACCAAGGAGGACCATCAGACCTGGCACCTTCTCAATCAGGTACGCCGCCGGCTGGGAGAATCCGGGGTTTTGGGAAGGAGAAATGCTTCAGGCCCTGTTTGGCCTTATCTGCATCTTCCTTCTGGGGTGCTGGGGCAGTGGCCATCTGAGGATATGGGCATGGATTGGGGGGATATGTTGGAGGCTGCACACTCCAACAAGGGCAGCTAATATTTAGGGGGCTCACTGAGGTCACTGAGAAGCCGTTGAGCAGCCTCGGGGAGTGATGATGATGAAAACCTGTAGTTTTAGCTCTATCCAAGTAAAATGAGCACATGGCAGCTACGAGCACCTCCCCCAGCCCCGCCCCCACAGCGATTTAATCACCTTACCTCCCAATGTGAAGGACCCCAGAGCACTGGAAATAGGACCACTGAGAAAGGGTTCAGGCCCGGAGGGGGGAAAAGTCAAGGAACTCCACTGCGACACAATGCAGACAAGCTTCTACCTTCTTCAGAATCATTGGGTTCTTGTAATTTGTTCAAACCTCTCCTCTTTTTTGTCTCTGACTAGGATGGGGGGTGTAGGTATATGGTGGTTTATTATAGAGAAAGAACTTTTGAGATCAACTTCAATTTTACTCTGCAGATATGTTAAAAATATGTCAAAAGTAGGCCCTTTCCACTGGAATTTCTGCATTAGCCATTTGAGCAATTGCCTGGTAGTTTATGGAAGTGCCAGGAGTCATTCCGTGCTCCATGTAGGTGGAGAAGAAACGGTAACACGGACATCCCTTGCTACGATGAGTGGACAGGTGGCAGTAGGCCAGCCTCCCAGAATGTTCCTTTGGTGTGGTGGTACAAGACCAGCACTTGTGTTCTTAAAACTCATGGATGGGTACTAGGGATGAGATTGCTATGTAGGGTAACCAAAAGGGAGTGAACTAATGCTTCTTGTTGAAAAGGTGATGTTTTGCCTTCTTTGTGGCTTTCTACCTCTCTCATATGAACTCTCTTTCTAAGGGGGAGCCTTGCGTCATGGGAGAAAGGAAAATATTCAAGAAACGGAAGCCAGGAGCTCAGTGTGCCCTGGGCCGAGACTATTCCGGGACAGTGGTCTCAGAACCCTGTGTCTGCGCTGACTGGGACTTTGAGTGGTGAGTCCCTTGACCTTGCATCACCACTTTCCACCAGACATTTACCTGTTTGGGAAATGGAGGTGAAGATGGAGTTGTGGGAGGAAGACCTTACATCACCACTTTCCACCAGACATTTACCTGTTTGGGAAATGGAGGTGAAGATGGAGTTGTGGGAGGAAGAGCTAATCCAGAGGTAGGGGGCAAGTCTTCTGGCCTGAGGGCCTGACTGCCCTGGTTACGGGCCAGTTGGGAGGGCTGAGTCCCTGGAAGGGGAGCCATAGAGAAGGTCACTGCTGTATCAGAACAGCATTTCAAAGGGCATCTCTCCTCATCTTCAGTTCAGAGCTGTATTGGAAAATACAAACTGGGCACTGACATATCTCTGCTGCCCTGGACAGCATTACCTCCAGACAGTTCACTGAAATAGTGCTCTTCCATGCGAACTCTTCTTTATTATGTTCTTTTTCTCCACGTAATGACAACTACAAAGAACAACTTTAAATCACACCTATTAGCCAGTGACTACAAAATTTCCCAATATTTTCCTCTAGCCGACATCCCTCTCATCTTCAAATGAGATGTATGTACCCATCTACTTTCTCAGCATCTATAGCATCTATCTTCTTCTGAATTGCTGGTAAGGATTTCAGACTTAACTGCAGCCAAAGCAGACCTCTTCTTGAATCCCCCTGTCCTCCCTGTTGGAAGCTGTTCCTCTCCCAGTTATTCCCACCTCAGTAAACCTAACAGCCTTCCACTCACTTGCTCAAGTCAGAAATCCAGGAGGGTTTGATTTCTTCCTTTCCCTCACCCTCAGCGAATCCTTGCAACATCTACCTCCAAAATACATTCCAAGTCAAAGCAGCCCTGCCCAGCTCCATCGCTACTTGTCTGATCACTCTCCGATTCTACTAACTGCCTCTCCACTTCCACCCTTGTAACCTCAAAATCCATTCTACTGATGAGATTCATAATTATATTTATAAAACATGAATCAGATCTTGTCACTGTTTAAAACACAACAACGGCTTCTACTCTCCCTTAAAATACTCCAATGGCTTCCCTTGCCCCTTAAAATGTAATCTAGTCTTTTTTCCTTGTCTTGCTCAATTGTAGATGATTTGGCCCTACCCTAACTTTGACTCTTACTTTCCTATTATTTTTCCCTTATTCACTATATTGCAGCCAAACTGCCATCCTCCTGTACCTTAAATAATACAGGCTCATTTCCAGCAGAAGGACCAGCAAGCGCTAACCAGGACTTCTTCCAAGTCTCAGCATGGCTGGCACCTTTGGATCACTCATATCTCAGCAAAAATATCAGTTCCTCAGAAATGCCTTCCAAGAACACCTAGTCTCAAAGATACTGTTTTATTATCTTCATAATGTTAATCACCATCTGAAGTGATCATGTTTTCTGATTGCTTTATTATTGCCTATCTTTCCCCAGGAGAACATAAATGCTATGATTCAGGAACTGTGGACTTTTTTCATTGTCATATCTCCAATGCCTAGCCCACACTAAGCATTCAATAAATAGGGGGCGTGTTTCTGAATGTTGTTCCTTTTGAGTGTCAAAAGCCTCCCCAGTACTGTGAATGAAGTCATATCACTCTGATCCCAGATGGAAGGATTCTTTCTCTTCATTACCGTCAAAAACAGAAGCTCACTTTGGATATTTACTGGGCACATCCGAAATTAGAAGACAAAGCTGAGGGCTCGGGCATCAGCCTATGTACATGAAAGGGCAAGAGCAATGACAGGGTGCAGTTTGGGCTTTTCTATTGTGGAATGCAGAAGCAAGTCCAGATGGGTACAGAGAACTGCCCCTGCCTTACCCATGCTTCCTCAGTTCTAGCCTATTTCTAGACTTTGACTTTTGCTATAAGCAGTCTGTTGTTTCCCACTTTCTACTAGGTATACAGCTGGTAACGAAGAGCCAGCTAGATGACTTTCACCTGCTCTTCCGTCTCTGCACACATGCCCTGGGAAAGTTTGGCTTCAGTGAGAATCATTAAAATGAGATGTATTAAGTGGAACTCAAATTTGAATGGCAGCATCCTTTCTGTGGCAATTTTGACCTTTTGGAGACAAAGGATATTTTCACATTTGGGAATAATAATTTTTAATTATTAACCACAAATCCAGCAAAATAATCATAGCAGTGTGTACAGTAGGCCACTTGGAATTATAGCTTGTGAAATATTGACATCAAGTTTCCTTGTGTCCTTCTGCAGACTGACTCCATAAAGACACACTGTCTTTGAATATGTCTTGCTGCATTTTTTGCTGTGTCTCTCTGAGCTGCAATAGACCCTCACCCATTGTTGGAAAAATTCACAATTGAGAAGGACCAAGAATTGTAACAAAATATTTTTCCTCCAGTAGCTCCATTATCATCTAGACAAGGATCCCAGCTCTGATAGTCCCAACTTTTGAGCTAGGGAAATATTCCTAATTCCTTTGAGTTCACCTCTTCAGCTGTAAAATACAAATGATAGCATGTATCTCGTTGGGTCCTTAGGAGGAATAACTTAATAAATGAATTAATGTAGATAAGGCATTTATCCTGGTGGTATATACTGTAAATCTCCAACCTATGGTAAATCCTGCTGCTGCTATTGTTGCTAATCGTATACCCCAGAGATAAATGGTCCCCGGGGTATTTGTAGCAAGTAAATTAGAGCTTATACATCCAAATAACAGCTGTCTTCTAAGTAATACCTTTTGGGGTTATCCATTTATTTCAATGCTGGTGCCATTGCTTAAAATGTTTCTGAACCCTTCTTTGGGAACTGCTGTCAGAATCCATCTATAAGTAAAACAGAAAGTACAAGCCCTTACAAGTCATTCTGTCATTCTCAAGGATTTCTACATATAACTTGTATTGATAGAGGTACCACCTGGATTCAACACCCTGTAATGTCTGCTTCATTAATACTGATATTTTAACAAAAGGAAAATGAGCGTCTGGGGTGGTCAGTTACTTGGCCAAGGTCACATAGCTGGGAGAGAAGGTGCTGGGGTTCAAATGCAGGTATGGCTCAATCTAAGTTCCAGTTCTGTCCTCTTTATTATATCTACATTATGCTGTTTCTCAAGAAATCAAACAAGTCTTTATTTTTAGCTTCATTTTAAGTCTCAGAAGAAAGTACCCCAATTTAAAACTCAAACCCAAGTGACCTAGGTTTACTGCCATTGATGAGGTTTATATGGACTGTTCCACTACTCGAAAAGCAATTCCAAATGAAGTATTTTTGAACACTGATTCTCTGCAGCTGTAATACGTGTGATCTCCAGTCACACCTCTTATTTAAAAGAATCAAAACCTGATCAATTCATTAGAACTCAGGAAAGCAGGGGAAAAAATCACAGAAAAAGCCGTGTAAATAGAAAGTACATTATAAGATGGTAGAAATAAATCAACTACACAAATGTAAATGGACAATTTGTTTTCTGGACTTGGGAATATCCTGAATGACACTGCAATGACAGATATAGGCCATTTTATATCATCCCATAACATGTAGAATTGTGTGGGAGAGAGTGTAGACTACAATGTGAACTATGGTCCATGCTCAGTGGCAATGCCCCAGGATGCGTTTATCAATTGCAATGACTATGCCACATTAATGAAGGATGTTTATGTGGGAGGTGTGGGGAGTGGGGCATATGGGAATCCCTATAGTTTTTGTGTAACATTTATGTAATCTAAGTATATATATTTTTTAATTTTTAATTATTATTAAAAAAATACAAAATAAAAAAATGAAAATAAAAATAAAAGAAGATGGAAGCACCCACTGAGTATGAGGCAGAATAAACAAACAGACAAGGCTTAATACTTGTTTAGTGGTCATAATCTAAGAACCAAAAAAAAAAAAAAAAAAAAAAAAATCATATTACCTAAACAGTATTTTTGCACTACTTCTGTATAAAAGGTCCAGTTTAGGAGAGGTGGTTTGATTTCTCCGGTTTCTGTGTCATTACAGTGTTTTTAAGGGACATTAGGAACGATTATTTGAACTAGTCCCTCTTGTTTTAACTCAACTTCAATAAGCAAAGCTATTGGTTAAAAATACAGTAGTCCTCAAAACAGTGTGTCTGTTTTTGATGCTAATTCTGGAAAGCAGTATAAGGTAACAGTTTCTCAGCCTTGTCTCCTTCTCAGTGGTCCTCCCTACCAGGAAGGGATATTAGCTGAGTAATCTGAAACACCCCGCTCAGTTAGTACCGACGATTATCGTGCATGTTTCACTTAGTTGATTCCCTGAGTCAAAACAGGTCATGTTCATTTGAGTGGTCCTGGAGATGTTTAAATTTCCCAGACAGCAAGGAGAGGATATGACCTAGTTTAATCAGATTGGGGATGGAGGGTAGGGAGGATGGATTAAATGTCTTGATTTTGGTGCAATAGTGGAGTGCAGGCTAGATTCGCAAAAGGAGTATGTTTTCTGGTATGCTTCTCCTCTGCTTCAAGAGAGAATGCTTTACAGACTCCCAGAAGTGTTTACTATTAGGAGGACACCATTTGATTTCGCCTCTTTCACAATTCTGCCCAGAGCAACTGTCAGTAATAAGTTTGAATTTTGCATAAATATCGATGTTTGCACTTAATAGCCTCATAAATTCCCCAGTCCCAAGCTTACTCTAAAGAGCCACTTTGCAGCAACCTCTATCAAGGCACTGGTGAAGGACCAGGAACACATCCTCCTTGAGAGTTAGATTTATCAGAGACAAGTCAGTGGTCAGAAAAGGAAGCAAAAGGAGCCTGCTCCGAAATCATATGGAGGCCTCTGGGAAGGAGTAGCCCTCTGGGAGGTGCAAATACATTTGGTCAGTGAGAAACCAGCTCGTTAGGAGTTCTCTTCACTCACACACTCTTTCAACCACTCAGCAATCATTTTTATTGAGTGCCTGCTATATACCAGGTTTTGCACTGAGTCCATTGGGTAAATTGTTTTTCTTAATCTTCTCATCCATCTCCTGGAAAGAGAGTCTGTTATTATAGGTATTTTCTAGATGAAGAAACAGTCCCAGAGAAGTCAAATACCTTGCTCAAGATAATAATAGTCTTCCTCCATTTTCCTAGCTCTTAGTATTTCTTAGTGGTTACCTTCCTTGTCCAGTGTGGTACCAGTTCCAGAAAGCAAGTTTATCAATTGGTGATGTAGAAGATAGAGGAGAAGAGATTTGGGGGGTGTATTTGCACATGATTTCAGGTATGTCTGAAATCCATTCAACCTGTGGTATTTTGCATATGGAGCTCAAGCATGCATGCCTGCTTCATAGAATAGACATTGTGGAAAATTCAGAGATGTGTAAATCAGAGTTTTGGACTCAAAGAAGGCATAACAGCAAATAATAAAGAAGAAAGTATACTGAAGTGCTGAATTTTATGGTTCACACCTACGTTGTCCACTACAAGTAGCCGCTAGTCACATGTGGTTATTTGCATTAAAATTAAAATTAATTGAAACTAAGTAAAATGACAAATTCACTTCATCAGTGCACTAACCACATTTCCAGTGCTCCATAGTCACATGTGGATAGTGGTTCCCCTATTGGACAACACAGATACAGAACATTTCCGTCATTGCAGGACACTCTATTAGACAGCACAGGTCCCAGCTCTAAGTGCTAGAGATGTTCAGAATGAAGCGATTCCGGAGGGCAGGAGTAATCATGGAAAACTTCCAGCAGGAGGAGGTTATAAAGCTGTGTAGCCTTGCTGCCGAGTAAGTACAAGGAAACTGGGCAGCACTTGAGTGAAGAGCAAGGTACTGACACAAGGAAGACAGATAAATGACAGGGTTGCTGGTGAGAAGAAGAAGAAGAGTGATGGGTAGGGTGGGGTTAGATTAGGGAAAATATTTGAGGGATGATTGTTGGATTTTTCAAAAAATTTCCAGAATAGTTTGGATTCAATTGTCTTTCTTTCTATATGGCTATATTTGGGCTTATGCTTTAGCTAAATAATGATGATGTTAATTATTAATCTGTTGTTATTATGGCTTAAATAGTTTATTTAATTTAAATTTTATATAATTTAATTTTTAGTAATGTCTATGTTTAAAACCCAGACAATGCTTACTCTGTGCCTACCAAGACCCTCTACCTGCCTGATCCCAAGCCCAGCATCCTGCCTGCCTCTTACCGTGGCTTGGAGGCACCTGGGGAGCACCAGTCCTGGAATCTCAACTGCCGGGTGGGAGAACGGAGGCACTGGGGCCCTTGAGGCTGTGCATGGTTTGTGAGGTGGACAGTCCATGCAGCTCGGCTGGAAGAGACCATGAGTACTTGATTGGCTCCAAGGGTCTCGATGCCGTTCTTGGGGAAGACACGGGTCCTCCCTAGTGATGATTAAGTGGCTGCCGCATGGAATCGTATTAGTGCTGGGCTGAGGGGTCAGAGTCGCGAGTATCATCTTTGTCTGCCACTATCAGCTATGTACAATCTTTGACACCCATTTCTCCTCTTTGTGCCTCTCCTTACCAGCCTACCCACTTGAGGAGTAGAGCCAAGGAATACAAGTGCCCCTTCCTGTCCTGACATGAAGAAGCTTTTTGATTTCCAAAGATGTCCTGTCTGTTCCTCTTTTTGATTGTCTGAACCTTCTCCCTTGATGGGATTTGGAGGACATGCAGGCAAGGCTTCTGGAAATGGGCAAGTTTTCCCTGAATTTTTAGAGGTTCAATACCCTTTTATAGAAAAGAAAGACACAAGGGCAACTTATATCTTAAAAGAAACTGCTTGTGTGTTTACAGAAGCCGTAGCCAGTACACTTCCCTGAGGCAAATCAAACTTTCTGGTGATTCTCTCCAAATCTCACAATTCAACAGAAAAACACCTTTCCCCCAGGAAGCTGGAGCAACAGCTGGAAGTGCTTGTTTGTTTAAATCATGCAGACTCTGGAGCCGGGAGGGGGGCGCGGGGAGGTTGGGCAGCAAGTGATTTTAATATACATTAAGCAGAAGTTAATGAAGAAGTCCACAGCTTGGGGGCAGCCAGTGATATTTCTGTTAATGTTATTAAATATTAATGAGCTGCTTTTTCTCTTTGGGCCATAACAACATGCCTGATGCACCCTTTTTTAATTTCAGAATCTCTAGCAGGCAACAGAGCTGAACAGAACTGCTAGAGATGGTTACATTTAGCAAAGCACATTAAGACATTTCCCTCCTTCCCAAAGCTGCTTAGGAGAGCACCCTTTCTCCAAAGATGACCAGTATTTCCCAGGCTTAGCAGGACAGTCAACAGATTCACTTCATGAAATAACTGGGGAATTTTCTAGGCATAGTGAAAACACACCACAGCCCTAGGTTTCCACAGATAAATAATGTTTAGAAATAAACTACTCAGTAGTGTGCTGGGAAATATTGGTTCACCTGCTCTCTGGGAATAAACAAATAAACAAATACGTCCTGATTCATAGCATTTGCTGATTGCTCTAAATATCCCCACCAAGGCCAGTTTGCTACCTACATGACATCACGGAACATGGAATCAGGAAGAAATGTGCAGTAGCAAACCGTTGCATAGTATTTTCACCAACCAGATACATAGATGTTCATAATCTCAAGAGCATAGATAATAGTATATACAGCAAATTAGAAATTGATGAGTCTTGAATATTAACTTTTTAAGTTTATTTAATTTAAATTTTATTTAATTTAAATTTTAGTAATATCTATGTTTAAAAACTAACTTGTGAAATTCCTGAAATTTTCACAGTTGGCTCTCATGGGTTGTTAAAAACTCCCATACCATGGAGTCTATATAAATTCTTCGGCTGGGAAATCACCAACATTTGATCAGGGAGCTTGGCAAAGGCCTTACTTAGCAGAAATGTGTCTTTCTCCTTCCTTTCCTTTAAATATGGCCATATCAAAGATGATTCCCACCTTTCCATCAAGCAAGCCACAATGACTCTAGTTCACACTTATTCCACAGGCATCTGTTAAGACTTGGGATACTCATCTTCGGGAGACTGGAGAGTCAGTTATGGGCTCATAGTCTTCCTGAATTCATAGATGCAGCACAATGGGATAATTGGTCTGATGGTTTTTAAGTAATTAAAATATTCATTCATTCAATAAATATTTCTTGAGCACCTGCTGTGTTCAAGATTCTTATATTGGTGAACTGACAAAGATTCCCTACCCCTTTGTTCCCTCCATCCTACAGTCTCCAACATGCTATAGCACCAAAGTTTTTGCCTGGGGGGTCAGGAATGGCCTCACCTGAGCTGAATATTGTAGAAGAATGCATTGTGTTCTAGTTTCTGGGCTGTTGAAACAAATGTCATACAATTGGTGGGCCTAGTAACAGGAATTGATTGGTTCATGGTTTCAGAGGCTAGAAAGCTGGCTTCCTTCCTCCTGTGGTTGGTATGTTCTGGCTGGCCAACAATCTTTGGGTTCCCCTGGCTTTTCTGTCACATGGCAACGCACATGGCAGTGTCTTCTTTCTCATCCTGGTTCTGTTGACTTCCAGTTTCTGATTGCTCCCTGTGACTTCTCTTCTGTGGTTAATTTACTTTGATTATAAGGACTTCAGCCATATTGGATTAAGGCCCATCCTTAATCAGTTTGGGCACCTTAACTATTAACATCTTCAGAGATCCTATTTACAAATGGGTTCACACCACAGGACCAGGGGTTGGGACATGCATATACCTTTTGTAGGCATGATTCAATCCTGAACAAGTAGGCAACTACCAAACACAGAAAAGTATAGAGTGCTCCAAGAGCAAAGGAAAAACCTACACAAAGATAGAGAGGGTTAAAAGGGTTGGTTCAGTTAGGAGTTTGGTAGAGGAAGAAGGTAGGTCGTTCAGTATCCAAATAGAAGATAATTGATTAGGTCTGATAAATCCTTAGCCACTTCTTAGCTATACTGGTGGGTGCTCTGCCCTACTCTGTTATTCTGTTCCTAGTTCAGTGTGGGGGTATGTTGTGTTTTTCTCTGCAAAAGACTGAAGCCCACCAGAGGACAGGGATCCTATCAGCCACACCCTTACCCAGGGCAGGGCACATGTGGAATGACAAGTATGGAATTAAATTTTTATTCTCATCTCCCTGGGCTCCCAGATGCACACATAGACAATTTGCCTTTTCTTTTCATTGGACTTTTATGAAATAAGACTATGGGAGCAGAAAAAGAAAGGAGGGGTAGGTCCTGAGAGAGCATTTTCCTTGCTGTAAAGTTTTATTAAACACTTGGTGGATCAATATTCAAATGTCCTGATGGTGCTCCTGTTGGGAAATTTGGGGAAAACCTTTGATACTTAACTTGGAAGCATGAATTCTCCTGCCAAGTAGAGCCACCCGCAGTGTCCCCTGTGGTTGTTTACAAGAGCAATAATCCCTTACACCTCCCCACCACCACTTTATTGCTCTTTTTCTCCTCTGCTATCTACACTCCTGGGGCACTTATGCAGTGCTAAGAAGTGGGAACCACCATTCTTACCCTTCCTGCACTGGGGTGTTACTTCCTCATTTTGTATGAAGGGAATCCTACTTGACTTTCTTAATTTTATTGTGGCTAAGATTTTTCTGAAAGCTGGGAAAGACTACATTTTTGTTTTGTTTTCTGTTTAAGGGAAATAGGGGTCTGCGTTGTATGTAGACAGGAAAAGTTTGAATGCCTGTACATTTATGCATGTATTTCTCTGTACATGTTACAAAGAGGGTGAGATTGCAGGAAAAAATGAAATTAAAACCTATGAAAACAATTTTGGAACAACACATATGTAATCTTAGCATGAAAAATGTGTTGTGACCTTTAAAGCTCTTAGCTTCCATTTACTTATTTCAGTAATTTCAGTGTGATCAGAATATGCTTAGAACCTTGTAGCATCTCTACTCCTTCCCAGCTAGTGTACCCATCACATTATTTATATTCATTCCTTTTTAAACCTAGAACCTCCATTTGATCATCTACATTTTTCCCCGTAGGTGAGGCTCCAAATGACTTGGGATTATTTATAAAGCTAAAATCTACTCTCAGAATATGAATATTAGCACTCTCTGTGAATATTTAGAAGAATGGTGGTTGCAGGGATATGTGATTGTCTGTGTGTTTGTAGGTGTCTTCTCTTCTGGGCATATAAATATTGTGCAATATTTATTTTCCTGACAGTGACTATGGCTATGAGAGGCATGGGGAGAGCCAGTGCATCCCAGCTTTCTGGTACAATCCAGCATCCCCGTCAAAAGACTGCAGCCTTGGTCAGAGCTACCTTAACAGTACTGGGTAAGTAAAACACCTGAAGGAACTCAACCTACTGTTTTCCTGTTTCCCTAAGTTGGGGTGAAACAGAACCATTGCTACTGAACCAGAGAAGTGTGGCTAGAACTCGTTTATAACTAGTGGCATCTGAGAGAAGCTCAGCAGTTCTTTAGCTGGGATTACCTTTTAAGGGAGCATCAGAAGAGATTTCTGATCACCCCAATACCATGGCCTTTGCCACTTACCACTCACAGATGGAAGTTGCTATTTGGATCAGGCTTGTTTGGTTTTTTTTCTGGAAAGGGACAGACACCACCTTCTCTTTTGTGTCCAAGTGAAATAAAGTCACACAAGTGTGTGCAGATCCTACAGTGCTCTCAAGGGATACAGGAACTGAAGCTCATATACCTATGTGAAACCTTAAAGTGGAAATTCAAAAGTCCCATCCGAGGAACTCCTGGAATAAGAAGGTCAAAACACACTCTCTGTAATTGCCAAATTATGTGTGTATCTTGGTTCACTTCTTAGAAACTCTTTCAGAGGATTGCAAACAATCTCCTCGGAGATTGGTTGTCTCCCCCTCTCCTTTATTGCCTTTGTGGCCCAGAATAGGTTTGGCACATAGATGGGAGATCTCAGCAGTCCATCTCAACTCGGATGTGCCTGTGAAGCATCTGGGGATCTTGTTAAATTGCAGCTTCTGATTCAGGAGATCTGGGGCGGGCTTGAGATTCTTCATTTCTAACCAATTCCCTGGTGATGCAGGGGCTGCTGCTCCCTGGATCCCACTTGGAGGAGCAAGGCCCTAATGTATTCTCCACTCCAATCTCAACCCCATCCACTGCCCAGCGGGCATTCTGCCTTCTCAGGCAAGTGCTTCCACCTTACCTGGAGGGAAAAGAGCCATAGGTATTATATACCTGCCTGGCATCTAAGTGGAAAAAGCAAGATGAAAGAGGTGTGTAGATAGTCTTGACAACCCTGAAAACCATGAATATTTTTAGCCAATAATTAGTTCTGGGAGGGCTATTCCTGGGACCCAAGCTGGGGCTTCAGGACCCTTGATGTATAATTCAGGTATACCAAAACCCCAAATTGCCAGCCAAATAAATCAAGATAAAAGGGAAAGACTATTCATTGCTTTCAAAGGGTTCACTACAGGATGTCTACAAATACCTCCAGGTTGCTTAAATGTTGGCTTATATTACAAATCATCCACCAGCTGGCCAGTTGAAGTTGAAGAGGAGTGGATGGTATCAAGTTTGCATTACGACATGGTACCCACCAAAATATCTGTCATAAGTAAAAGCTAATCATCTTATAAATGACTAAAGATCAGTGAGAAATTATGTTGATTATCTAGACCTGTGCTGACCAAAAGAAGTACATTGTGTGTCAAAATATATTTTAAAATCTGCAAGTTGCCATATTTTAAAAATGAAAAGAAATAGGTGACATTAATTTTAATAATATACGTTAACATAGCATATCCAAAATATTGTCATTTCAACATGCTGTACTAGCCCCGTGTCAATGGCTTCACAGCCACAGGTGGATGTGGCTGCCATATTGAACAGTGTAGCTCTAGACACATTATGAGATCACCTGGCAGTTAAAAATACTGTACATCTATGACAGGACATATTTCCATTTCATATGAGGCAATAAGTTTATAATACATTTGTTTAACATCCGGCTGAGATCCCTGGATGGAGGTGTAGGGCAGCTGGTTCAGCAATGTGGGCACCCAAAGGGAATGTCAGATAGAGCTGTGGACCAATATCACTCAAAAATTATTCAATTTTCTCTGCTGTAGAGGCCACCAGATAAAGGCTATCTGGATAGATTGGTTAATAATCCCTGACATACTGAGTGAAAGAAGACAAGATATGATGATGATGATGATGGTATTGGGGGTTGTGCATTTATTTTAAATAGTTTGACTAAAACGTTTATTTTAGTGCTACCTTACAGATGGTGATGTGCCTGGAAATAAAGTCTGTCCTGCAGATCAGAGCTGTAGGCAAGCACTTGGCTTGACTTCACATATTGGGGTTGATGGTCAAAAATGATGGCATGATTTTGCTATACATAATGGTGCCCTCTTCACAGAAGGCTGTGGTGCTTTGTTGTGAGATTTCCCATGCTACCATGCTAACCTCTTCTCTACGGTAATTTTACTCAGCGAGACTGAGTAGAGGTTTCAAACTCCTGCTTCCAATATCACATTTGTGTTAAGTAGGAAATGAATGTTAGCAAGGAGAGAAAATGTGCTAGAAAATGGCCCAATGGCTCCAGAGAAGAGACAACTATGTTTTAGGCGGTGGAATGATACACTCTGATTAATCAGAGTTAGAAAAAGTCCAAGCTCCTTTCTGGTACAAAGAAAGCTAGAGATGGCCTCAAGGAAATAGACACGGGTCCCTCCCTCACAGAAAGAAGTACCTGCTTCCCTGATTCCCCAGCCTAGTGAGTTGGCCTCTTCCTCTGTTGTGTGAGTCAGCCATTGATTTTTCTTGCCTGGTTTAGACACTGATCTGATCCATGGCTCACTGGGTAGGATCAATAATAATGTTTAAGGAGCTACTCTTCCTGAGATGGAGGGATAGTAGTTCCTTGGTATTTGTTTAGCTTCATAAATGGCTGCCTTCTTTGAGACTCAGTTTTCAGGGGCAGCCATGCAAAGTCTGTATTTCATGCTTGCTCTCTTGCACTCTCCCTAACACACAGACTCTCACACACACACATACACACACACACACACACACACACTGAAATGACACAGACCGAACCACACCATCAATTGTCAATACTTTAGGTACCGGAGGATTGTGTCCAACAACTGCACAGACGGGTTGAGGGAGAAGTACACTGCCAAAGCCCAGATGTGCCCAGGAAAAGCGCCTCGGGGCCTCCATGTGGTGACGACCGATGGGCGCCTGGTTGCAGAGCAGGGGCACAATGCGACCTTCATCATCCTCATGGAGGAGGTAGGTGCCAGCCAGGTCTCCGAGGCATCTCTCACAACAGGCAGCCATTCCCTGTTCCCAGAAAGAAAAAATCTTATATTTTTCCTGCCAGCCCCTATACTACAGTCAATGTTGAGGAGCTGAGACTTTTGGGAGAAGAAAAAGATAAGGGTGATAGTCCCATCCATCCATCTGCCCATGGGATCTAAGCCCCCTCTCAATCAGGGGTGGAATGGGCATCACTATCCCAGAATCCTCAGGATTGGGGAATGAATGGTAGACTGAAGTAGACTTACTATTATTCTACTATAGACTTATTGTTATTCTAGCAATGGAAGAGCTTTTATTAATATAAAGGCAGTGGCCTCAGGAGGTTCTGAGGGGAAAAATAGGTGTAACATGGGGGCATTTTTAGGACATTGGAATTGTCCTGAATGACGTTGCAATGACAGATACTGACCATTATATATCTCGTCATAACTTACAGAATTGTGCGGAAGAGAGTTTAAACTATAATGTAAACTATCTTCTACACTTAGCAGCAATGCTCCAATATGTGTTCGTCAATTGTAACAAAAGTACCAAACTGATGAAGGATGTTGTTGATGCTGGAAAGTGTGGGAGGGGGAGGGAGAGGGGCATATAGGAATCCCCTACATTTTTAATGTAACATTTATGTAATCTAAGTATCTTTTAAAAAATAATAAAAGATGAGGGTAAAAGAGGGCTTGGCATATTTGGAGATGTTCCTTCCTTCATCTTGCTGTGAGGATCCAGTCTGCAGTGGGGGCCCATTGGCCTCGGGGGAGATGCAGATCTGGATATATTCTTTGGGGGTCTCCTTTGGAGTCTGCTTTGCTGAGGGAATGTTTATTACCATAAAACCATATAGCACAAACTTTGCCAGAAGAAAATGCAAATTTTATGTTTCCTTGAGGAGCTTCTTTTGCTTTATTCTACCCCTCAACCCCACTGATTAGAAAAGCCCACACACCTTTTAAAGGGCCTTGAAAACATGAGGGTGAGGGTGGGGGAAGGTTATTGAAATTCCTTTATCTTTATACCATGTGTTAGCCGCTTTTTCGTCAGCTAGCTGCTCCAAGAGTTCATTTTTCAGTGTCTTCTGCAATCTGGGTAGTAAAATCAGACTGCATACATTCATTCTAGGATAGAAATAGCTCTGCTTTCTACTTCTCCCTGCCTGTAGGAGCTTTTAGCATTTCCCCCACTGGGGAAGTTTCAAGCAGTTCTTGCTGAAGTAGTGGGGCAAGAAGGTTTACTTCATTTACAAAATCCTTTAAGTTTGTAAGCAAATTGCTCTGTGCTCTTAAGATGTGATAAAGAGGCCAAAGAAGGCCAGGAGTTTTCTCCAAAGTATGAGTACTTTAGAAACCTTTCAAGTCAGACCTACACTGGACAGGATATTGAAGGGTAACAAATCCTTAGCCTTCACCCAAACTGGGCACTTGAATTAAAAGACTTTAAGATTCTGAGGAGGTCATTACCACATTTCCACTAGGGAGTTTACAGGAGCAGAGCTATAAAAACCTTCTCTTGAATAGATATGAAGAGCCATGATCTTATCCACTTGAATCGCCTCCAGTTCATTTTCACTTTAATTTATATTCATAAACTCAAGGGCAGTTGACATTGTGTGGGGGCAAGGGAGCACCTATCAATATTTCATTCACATCTGGGTTGCCATAGGGGAGGAGATGGGAGGAGAAACTGTGAGCAATGTATATTCACTGGGCAGAAGGATTGGCTCATAATTCCAAAATGATGCATTTCTCCCCTTAGTCTATCAACCATCTTTATAAACAAGCAAAGACATCTGATTCTCCTTCTTCATCTGGGATCCTTATACTGGAGTTGGGTTCATTGCATTTATCAAATATGTTGGCCCAGTGTAGCGGTGGGGGGGAGGAGGACAAGGAAGGATGGGAGGATGGGGTTCAGTATCGGCCTTTGAGAAGCTGAGCTTCTGCTTGGTGAGATAGGATGCAGGCCTGTGACCCTTGTAATAGCAACAGGCGGCACCCATGTCAGTGAGGCTGCGTGTGTGAGGGTTCTTGGCCTTCTAAGAGGCAAAGACCTTTGTGAACTGGGATGATCAGAAAAAGATTCAGGGAGGAGGGGGCTTGGGGAGGTTTAGGGAGGGGCAAAGACAACAGAGCAGAGTTGTAATTTGGCTGATGTGCAGTATTCATCTGCAGAATGGAGAGAATCATCCTGCCTCGTAGGGTTATTCTGAAGATTGCATTATATAATCTGTGTTAAAGGTTAACGTAGTGCTTGGGACATTCTAATAAATACTCAAAAATAAGAACAATGGTAATTATAGCATCGTGGTTGAAAGTATTAGTTTTGAAACCAGACTGTCTGGATTCAAAAGTTCGCTCTACCCTTACTTGCTGTCAGACTTGGGTCTATTTATTTGTGCCGCCATTTGTAAAACAAGAATAGTAATACTTTCTACTATATAGAGTCATGAGGGGATTAACTGGATGGCACAGCTAAGAAAACATACAAATATTTGCTATTACTATTATTACTACGATGATGATGATGATGATGATGATGATGATGCAGAGGAAAAATAAGTAAACTATGCATGTGAGGGAGTCAGGGAAGCTCTTGGCCACTCTCCCCAAGTCAGAGGTTCCTAGGGGCTCTGCCTTACCCACGATTGCATTGTCACTCCTACTCAGGCTCCTCCATGTTTTAACATACATGGACAATAGACGTTTGTTTCTACCCCTAGTGCCCAGTGGATAAGAGTCTGCTGCTTGTGTTGAAGGTATTTCAGCCCCCTGGGAGAGACTGCAAGTCCTTAGAGGTGATGTGAAGCCACAGGAGGAAGCGTCAGATTGGAGTCAGGCTTGACCTCATGAGTGGGCCCAGGCCAACTGCTATTTCCTCTTGCAGGGTGATCTCCAAAGGACAAACATCCAGCTTGACTTTGGGGACGGGATTGCCGTGTCCTACGCTAACTTCAGCCCTATCGAGGAGGGCATCAAGCACGTGTACAAGAGCGCAGGGATCTTCCAGGTGACAGCCTATGCAGAGAACAACCTGGGCTCAGACACAGCTGTCCTCTTCCTGCACGTGGTTTGTAAGTAGCTTGAGCCGGGCCCTTTCTTACTTTCCTCCCTGCTTGGCAACTCCCTCTATCCAAACTGCTAGAATTCAGAGCTGAGGCTGGGTTCAGTGAGACCAACACAGTGTCCCAAAATCCAAAGACTGAGATTTGTGTTAAATGAACCCATCTGTGTTTCGAAGTTTCATGATCCTAAAACAAATGGATTACTTTGGAAATCTGGATAACATATTACCAAGTTTGGGTTCTAACATACACCCTCCCTCAGCCCCATTCTGCTCTGATGTAAGTGTGCTTGTGCATTCATGTGAAAGCCTTTGCTTTGAGAGTCCTGAAAATATAACAAGTGGAAAACCATCTGGTTGACAGCCCCAGGATCATTTTCTAGTCATTATGAGTTATCTGTTAGGAGAGCAGATAAACTGTTATCTGTTAGGAGAGCCAAAGAAGATGACACATTTAGGTTTTTAAAATAATACAGCTGAACACACAAATGAACTTAATTCTTACATCCGAGGTTATTGCAAGTCCTTTCCCATTGTAAACAATCCTAAGAACTCTCAAAAACAACTTTGTTGCCCTGGATGCTTGGTTTTACTGGATGCATTTTGCGTCTTTGCTATCATGGGACTTGATCCATGTAAACTGAAACATAAATATAATGATTTTAGGAGACTGTGTCAAGGAACCATTGTTATGGGCTGGTGTTGGCTTCCTACCCTACAAACAGTGATACTCATGAGTCCAAAGATGACTCTGCTTCTTACTTAAGTATCCCACAATGTTTTTCTGGCAATATGTTACATATGATGACAATTATAATTTTTTGAAAGCATCTTAGCGAATACAAAGAACACTTCTATTAACAACTCGATGACAATGTGAATTCCACTATATAAACAACCCAACTGAAGAAGTCCCTGGCAAATAGTAAGCTGTCTCTTAGCTCTCTGCTCACAACAGGGGCACAGGGGAAATGCATGGGAGGAGACCTGGACTGGGGATCAGTTATGGCCCCTAAAGGTACTGGGCTACCCAACCATGATATAAATTCCTCATTCCCTGGGTCTTTCTGAACTCCAGTTTTAAAATAGCTTCATTCTGGCTGCTACCTTGCCTCACAGGGCTCTTGACAATAAATAGATGACACAACAAGAGCACCCAGTAAAGTATTCATTAATTTAGTCAACAAATATTCCTTGAGCTCTCAATATGTGTAGTATGAGCAAACCACTCTGCCAGACCCTGCCGCTATGGTTCTGCCCTTGCAGCATTTACGTTCTGGTGGGGAAGGGGGGTGTGCTGTAAATGGGCCATAAATAGGCAAATTGGTGATAACCACACCACATCAACAACAGTCCTTCCATGCCAGAGACCCAGGTCAGAAACTCAGGCAGGTGGTGTGCAAGGCATGCACACACACAGGTTTTCGAGCAAGATCGATGTGTTAGAATTCGGAGCATCTTGCTTGGCTGAATGTCTGCTGCTGGTCTGTTTTCTTAGCCTTTGCTAACCTCTGATTCCTCCTCCTTTATACTTAGCTTAAGGATTGATTAGGATATGGTATGTGTGCAGGGTCTCCAAGACCACCTTCAGGTTCAGTGATTCATAAGGAGGTCTCCCAGGACTCAGGATATAGTCATACTCATGACCGTGATTTATTACAGCAGAAGCATCCAAAGCCAAATCATCAATGAAGACCCACGAGATGAAGTCCAAGGGAACCAGGCGCACGTTTCCTCTCCCCATGGAGTCATACTGGGCGTGCTTAATTTCTCTAGCAAGGAGTTGTAACAACACATGTGATGAAATGTTGTTTACCAGGGAAGCTCATTAGAGACTCAGAGCCTAGGGATTTTACTGGGGGCTGGTCACGTAGGTACCTCTGGCTAGCGTGTACCAAAATTCCAGACTCCCAGAAGGAAAGCAGGTGTTCAGCAAAAATCATATTGCTTGCAGTCTAGGCACAGGGAAATATCCTTATCAGTTATCTGATCAGTTAAGGCTTGGCTGGAAACACTTCCAGAGCCAAGTTCTCAGGGGCCAATCTTGCAAGCAAGCCTTTCTAAGGATAGTGGTTCCAGGTCTGCTATGTTACCTCTTTTCTGCACAGTGTGCAAAATGCTGCTTGGCACGCAGCTTGGCACCTGGTGAATGCTATCTTGTTATTATCTTGTTATAATCATTGCTAAGAACTTCCTATTAACTTTCTGCCTGACACTTCTGCTGCATTTGAAAAAGAAGACAAAGAAAGAAAAAGAACTTTACTTCCCCCTATTCCAAGGACCAGCCCCCACCCACATTCCTGCTTCTGCCAAGAGTTGGCCTTGCCTGCAGGGCATGAAGACCAATGTTTCTTAGTGGCAAAAAACACAACAGAAAGGAACAGGTTTATATGGTGGGTTATGTGCATGAAGGAGGAAATGTTCCTTGAAACGTTTATCGTGCTCATAATTCCCTCCAAATCAATCACGGCTGCGTTTACCAGACAGTTATTATAGTGGAAACTGCTCTTGGCCTCACCTTGGGCCATTAGCTAACAAAAGTAGTTGTTAGCTGCCCATAATAACCAATCTCGTACAGATTATTAGATTTTTATCAGAAGGGACACTATCTGACAATGAGGATTTAAGGAGTTTGCTATGTGCCCACCTGAATCCTTTCAGTCTTTTTCTCTTCTCTTTCTGATGATGGTTTGTCTCCAGGTTGAAGCCAAGAGCTTGTGGGCTCAGGTTCTTTGCTCTAATAAGCATTTTGTTCCTTGGGAATATTTTTACCCAAGCAGTTGGAATAAATATGATCCTGTTCAATGGTATTCCACGTCTCAGAAACCCCATTCTTTTTGTGTGTGGCATGAGTTTAGGGAGAAGGAAGTCTCCTCTTATCTTCTTGGGCAGCAAAATACCTGACAATGTCAGCCCTGGCTGAGCCGAGGCCTCTGAGTGTCCAGAAGCTAAGGAGCATTTCCAGGGCCACACACCAGGGCTGCATCAATTAACTGTGGAAAAGCTCCAGGCTCCCATCTGCTGACTTGGGAAATGGGCATCATGCCTTTCAGTGGAGATGTGGGAACAGAAGCAGTGACTCTGGGGATCAGAGGGGTCCCTTTTGCAGCAGGAGAGGAATGAGAGGTCTGAATCTGGGCATGGAGAAGGACTCTGAGGAATCAATGGAAAAATCCCTCCTAGGATATGTGCCAGCTCAGGACCCCATTCCACCTACTCTTTCTCTTCCCCATTGATCAGTAAAACAAACAATAAAGAGAGGTAAATAAGGCAAACCCCTAAAAATGAGTAAGTAAATCAATAAACATAGGCTGTTTTCTCATACCTTGTGTTTTTTCTTAATTATTTTACTTTTGGAAGTTGTAGGTTTATAGAAAAATCATGTAAAAAATACAGCATTCCCATATACTCCCGCTCGCTATTATTAACACTTTGTATTCATGTGATACCTTTACTGCAATTGATGAAAGAATATCATAATTGTACTATTAACTATAGTCCACAGTTTACATTAGGGTGTATTATTTTTCCAATATACCACCCTATTATGAGCACCTTGCATTAGTGTGGTACATTTGTTATAATTCATGAAAGAACATATTTATAATTATACTATTAACTATAGTCTGTCACTTACAATAGTGTTCACTGTGTTGTACAGTCCTGTGTTTTATCTTTTAATTTTTATTTTAGTAACATATATACTACCTAAAATTTCCCTCCTTTAACCACATTTACATATATAATTCTGTGCTGTTTGTAACACTCACGATGTTATGCTACCATTACCACCATCTATTTCCAAAACCTTATAACCAACCCAAATAGAAATTCTGTAGAAATTAAGCATTAACTCCTCATTCCCTACTCCCAACTCAGTCCCTGATAACCTATGTTCTAGATTCTAAATCTATGAGTTTACTTATTCTAATTATTTCTTATCAGTGAGATCAGACAATATATGTTGTTTTGTGTCTAGCTTATTTCACTCAACATAATATCTTCAGAATTCATCCATGTTGTTGCAGGAACCAGAACTTCATTCCTTTTTAATGCTGAATAATATTCTATTATATGTATATATCACATTTTGTTTATCTGTTCATCAGTTAATGGACACTTGATTGCATCCATCTTTTGGAAATTGTGAATAATGCCACTATGAACATTGGTGTGCAAATATCTGTTCAAGTAACTGCTTTCAATTCTATTGAGTTGTAGAGGGATTGCCAGGTCATATGGTAGTTCTATACTTATCTTTCTGTGGAACTGCCTAATTATCTTCCACAGCGGCATCACCATTTTACATTTCCACCAGCAATGAACGATTGTCCATATTTCTCCACATCCTCTCCAACACTTGTCATTTTCTGTTTTTTATAATAGTAAACATTCTAGTAGTTGTGAAATGGTATCTCATTGCGGTTTTGATTTGCATTTCCCTAATAGTTAGTGATGTTGCACATCTTTTCATGTGCTTTTTAGCTATTTGTATATGCCCTTTGGAGAAATTACTATTCAAGTCTCTTGCCCATTTTTAAATTGGGTTGTTTGTCTTTTTATTGTTGAGTTGTAGGATTTCTTTCTGGCTATTATTTTGGCTATTAACTGTTGTTGGACAGGTGGTTTCCAAATATATTCTCCCATTGAGTAGGTTGTCTTTTCACTTTTGTGATAAAATTGTTTTGTTTTTTTTTTTTTAAAGATTTTTATTTATTTATTCATCTATCCCCCCCTTGCTGCTTGTGCTCACTGGGTCAGCTAACCACACCCCGTGCGGGCGGGCTTGCCTTCACCAGGAGGCCCCGGGAACCAAACCCGGGGCCTCCCATATGGTAAACGGGAGCCCTACTGATGATGCACAAAATTTTTTTAATTTGATGAAGTTCCATTTATCTATTTTTCTCTTTTGTTCCTTGTGCTTTGAGTGTAAAGTCTAAGAAACCATGCGTAACACAAGATCCTGAAGATGCTTCCCCACATTTTCTTCTAAAAGCTTTATAGTCCTTGTTCTTATATATAGGCCTTTGATCCATTTTTGAGTTAATTTTTGTATATGGTGTGAGATAGGGGTACTCTTTCATTCTTTTGTATATAGATATCCAGTTTTCCCAGCACCATTTGTTGAAGAGACTATTCTTTCCCAATCGAGTGTATTTGGCAGTCTTGTCAAAAATCAGTTGGCCATAGATGTGAGTCCTATTTCTGAACTCTCAATTTCATTCCATTGATCTATTTGTCTTATCCTTTGCCAGGACCATACTCTTTTAACCACTGTAGTTTTGTAATAAACTTTAAAATCAAGACGCGTGAGTCCTCCAATTTCATTCTTCTTTTTCAAAATGTTTTTGGCTATGCAGGGACCCTTACCCTTCCAAATAAATTTGATAATTGGCTTTTCAGTTTCTGCAAAGTAGGCTGTTGGAATTTTGATTGGCATTGCACTGTTCTGTAAATCATTTCAGGTAGAATTGACGTCTTAACAATATTTAGTCTTCCAATCCATGAGCATGGAATGTCCTTTCATTTATTTAGGTGTTTGATTTCTTTTAGCAATGTTTTATAGTTTTCCATGTATAAGTCCTTTACATCCTTGGTTAAATTTATTCCTAGATATTTGACTCTTTGGTTGTGATTTTAAGTGGAATTTTTTTCTTGATTTCCTACTCAGATTGCTTATTACTAGTGTATAGAAACAGTACTGATATTTGTGTTTTGATATTGTGCCACACCACTTTGCTGAATTTGTCTATTAGCTCTAGTAGCTTTGTTGTAGATTATTTGGGACTTTCTAAATATAAGATCATGTTATCTGCAAATAGTGAACATTTCGCTTCTTTGTTTCCAATTTGTATATATTTTATTTCTTTTACTTGCCTAATTATTCTGTATAGATATTCCAATATAATGTTGAATATCAGTGGTGACAGTGGGCATCCTTTTCTTCTTCCTGACCTTTGAGGTAAAGCTTTCAGTTGTTCTTCATTGAGTATGATGTTAGCTGTAAGGTTTTCATATATGCCCTTTATCATGTTGACTAAGTTTCCTTCTATTCCTATTTTTCTAAGTGTTTTCATCAAGAAAGAAAGCTGGATTTTGTCAAATGCATTTTCTGCATCAATTAAGGTGATCCCTTGTTTTGTTAATGTAGTATATTACATTAATTGATTTTCTTGTGTTTGAGCCACCCTTGCATTCCTGGGTTAAATCCTACTTGATCATAATCTATACTTCTTTTGATGTGCTGTTGGATTCAACTTGCAAGTATTTTCTTGAGGATTTTTGCATCTATTTTCTAAAGAGAAATTGGTCTATGATTTTCTTTTTTTGTAGTATCTTTATCTGGCTTTGGTATTAGGGCGACATTGGCCTCATAGAATGAATTAGGTAGTATTCCCTCCTATTCACTTTTTTTTTTTAAGAGTTTGAACAGGATTGGTATTAAATCTTGGAATGTTTGGTCGAATTCACCTGTGAAGCTATCTGTTCCTGGGCTGTTCTTTGTTTGGAAGTTTTTGGTGCCTTATGTTTTTCTCTTACAAAAAATATCAAACAAACCATACAAAAATAATTAAACAGTCTTCTTTATTTAAAATAATTACACCTTCAGCCAAAATTGCATCTGCAATGAAAAGGTGAAGTTATTTGCTGAAATAAATATTGAAGTCTATATGTCTTGGGTCAGATCAGAGAGCTCTAGCCAGAAAGAATTTTCAGGTTGTAAACACATAGATTCTAGAACACTTGTTGATTGCTTAAGAAAGTACAATCTAGACAGTAGCAAGCAGGCCTGGCTGGTCTCTCTACCCTAATAGTGGTTCCTATATAAACACCTTCTCCCCTATATAAAATTGCCTATGATGGAATAGAACCAGTAAGATTCATGAAAATGCTTATTGCCTCAGAGGGACATCTACCCAATGGTAGAAACAGTGTGTGTGTGGGGGGGGGGCGGGAATAGTGGTAGAAATGGTGCCAAGCTGTAATTAATTAATACAGTACTTTTAACATCCACACAGCATTTTCATATGGTCTTATTACTGCAAGGAAGTCAAGCAAGTATTGCCCATTATTTTTAAGATGGGGTAATAAGTTGTGTAGGATTGAGACTATAAAGCAGAGGAAATAAGCATACAACTAAGTGTACATCAGAGCTGAAATGAGAAGTATCAGTCTGTGTTCTTCCCTTTAAACTGAGCTGTCTCCAAACTAAACAAGGATGCAAAGAGTGACGTTTCAGTAGCCTTAGAAGGACTCCACCAGAGAGAAGAATTTACCCCAGGCTAGAGAGATGTCCTTGTGACAGCTGTGGCTTAAAGCTTTCATGTAGAAGTCTCTTAGGTCACTTTCACTCATCGAAAGTGTAATTAATGGTAGAATCCAGGAAAACATGCTCTAACATAGTATGGTCAGACAATTAAAATATTTCACTTGGATTTGGTTAAGAAGAAAGGGTATAAGGAAGAGAAAGAAGGAGGAAGGAAAGAAGGGAGGGAGCAAGAAAGAAAGGAGAAAAAGAAATGGAAGGGAAGGAGGAAGGCAGGGCACAAGGAAAAGAAGGAGGAAGAGGTGGGAGGTAGGAGAAAATCCCACAGAGTTAAAAATAATAATAATACATCTTCCCCACAAGTGCAACCTGAAACATTAGCATTTTCCCATCAGCACTTTCCTTTTCTCATTTTATTTTGGAAATGAATTAAATTAAAATCCTCACTTATTATGCATGGGGTGGGTTCATGTATATACGCTTACTTCCTAGTTTAGAACTTCTTGCTGCTTATACCAGTTTTTTTGAGGAAAAAAACCCAGAAATTTGGTCACCCTTTTGCAAGCAGCTTCTTTATTCTTTGGGAACCCGACATTTATTTCTCCTTCAATTTAGGGAGATGTGTGTTTTCCCTTTTGTGAAACAGCCTTTCCCTGTCTGACTGACACCCACTGTGTACTGCAGATGACAAGGCACAATGGCCAGTTGTTGAAGAGGATGGAAACCAATTAACCATTGAGGATAATGGAAGAGACCTCCATACAATGCACTGACCCCAAATCACAACACAGACTAATAGTCAGAAAGGAGATAGACAGCCATTTATCTTCCTATTTACTGACTAAATGTCTGGTAAACTAGCTTTTTCCTTGGATTGGAGGTTCATAAGCATTCACCGTTGGGCTCATCAGGTACAAATTGAGTTCAGATCTCACTCAAAAAAATCTGATGCCTGATTTGAGTTTCCTGTTATACCCAGTGCTTCATTTCAAGTACATATACCTCCCAAATTTGTGAGTTTGTGATCTGTGATTTATTACAGTTGATGGTAATAGGGATTAAGAATCTGGGCATGTGATAAAGATTGGGGAAGATACTAGGAAGACAAACACTGACACTTTCTCTCCTCTTCCCCTAGGTCCTGTGGAGCACGTTCACCTCCGAGTCCCATTTGTTGCTATAAGAAATAAGGAGGTCAACATCAGTGCAGTCGTGTGGCCCAGTCAATTGGGGACCCTTACTTACTTCTGGTGGTTCGGCAATAGCACAAAGGTTTGGCTCTTTCTGATTCAGGTCTGATTGAATCTGTACTGAATGCCCTGATGCTGCAGCTTCGTTGTTGAGTTAGGGACATTAAGAGGTGCCGGCAACAGGGAGAAACCAAGTGAAGCAGTGAACCCACGTGTTGGAGTTAGACATGCCACCCCCCGCCAAGTGCTTTGTTCTAATAGGAAAAGCTCAAATAATCATGAGGAAGAGAGAATGCCTTGGGAAAATTACACAGGTTAGGTGGTCTTGCTCCTCTGATCAGTATTTCTGTCATTTCATTTGCTCCATTTTGTTTTCATCCTGCATTTTCCACTCACTAGCTATATAATATTGAGGACATCACTTAGCACTCTTGAGATTAAGTGACCCCATTTGTGAAATGTTGAATTCAATATCGAGTTGTAGGGTTGTAAAAATTAAAGGGACAATCTCATGTAAAGAACCCTCCCCAACACCTACTAGGTGTTCTACAAATGCTAGGATTCTTCCTTGGGAAAGTACTGAGGTGGCCGCGTCTCGTAGAAAGGAACTAAAGGGCCAAGCTCCCTGCTGCCAGCCACTGGTGACAGTGAAGCCTGGTTGGGAAGGACCACACTGTGTAGGTGAGGCCGGGAGCAGGGAGGCTGAGGGTTACTGGGTCTGAGGGTTTAGCACTCTTCTCTGTTCCCGCGTTTGCCTTTCCCTCGGTCGCCCTGGATGTGGTTGTCATAGCCCACCTTGGAGGGAGCTTTAGTTTAGCTTAGTTTTGTTTTGTTTTTAATAATTTAAGAAATAGACCACACCAGACTTGGAAATGGTGGAAATCTAAAGAGAATGAGATACACAGTTACTGGTATGGTAATTTCTTTTCAAAGCAATGTAACATGAATGTGACAATGCTGTTTTTATTTGACTTGAGATGACACAAGAGAAAGTCACCTCTACCTCCAGTTCCTGCATGATAAGAGAGGGAGATAACTCACCTCTGCTCAATTTAGAGAGGCAGTGTGATATGGTAGAGAGAGAAAGGACCTTGGAGTCAGAGAGGCATGGGTTAGGTTTCCAGCATGGCTCACTGCTGGCTGTGTGAGCTTGATCAAGTCATTTGCCCTAAGACCTAATTCAGGCAGCTGTAAACTGGACAGAATGAAGGCTGTCTTATCTTGATTGCTATGAAAACTAAATAAAATAACCTGTATGTACCTGGCATGCACCAGGTACCCAATAAATAGATGCTTTTAATTTTGTAATAGAAACTGCGAGTTAGGATGGGTTGATAAAAAAAAACAGAGTTAGATTCTTGGACCCAGGGACCCTTTTCTGTTTTCATTATTTGTGCTAGGCACTTTCAGATGAATTTCTTAGTATAGACTACTGATGCCTTTGCATTTCTGAGATTATTATTCACCAGGACAATAGACAGGTAGATCAGTCAATAAGATCCCCACTTGGTGTGTGAGATGAGCAGCCCAAGTGCAAAGAGCTGGTCAGTTCTTGCAGAGCCAGCGCTAGAACCCAGGTCTTCTAACCCCAGCCACCATGCACCATCTCTGCCCCCAGGAGGATTTAGCTGGATCGCTCAACTTTTCTCTTAGAGGTTATAGACTCTAAAATTCTGCTTCAAAACATAGCAGACATACATGGCAAAGAGAAAGAAATTCATTTAGGGGGAGAAAGTTAGAGAGAAGATTTTAAGTTCATTCCCACTCTGAAGATGTATCAAGCCAGGGATTTCTTTTCTGCCAGCATTCATTTACCTGGTGATCTTTACTGAGAACCTACTCTGTGCAAGGAGGGCTATTCTCGGCCATTACCAACACAATGATTTATTCTGCATCCCACAAGGAATTGAAGGCACAACCTTTCTCTACAGTATCATTTTTCCCTTTGAGTGCTGATTCTAAGACCTGAAATGTTGTAATGATGTCTAATACATACTTGATAAATAAAGGAATGGACAGAGATTCTAGTTTCTATTTATGTGACAGTTATCTGTGTGAAGTGGAGCAAATAACTCTGAGTCTCAGGGTCCTATCCTCTAAAACAAGGATATTAGTATCTGATCCATGTACATCTTTGAGTTATTATCTGAAATCTTTCTCCCTATCTATCTGTCTACATATCTATCTATCTATATATCTACCATACTATGGGAATGTGATTTTTAAATTACCGAATGGCTTTGTGGTTTATTTGTTTTGTTTTATAATTGATGAAATGACCTGAGGTGTTCCCTTGGTTAGGATTTTTCCATCTATAAGCCTCTTCATGAAGTACTGCACAAGTAAGTAATCCTGAAGACCCTACTGGTTGGTTTATGCTTCCAAAGAATAAGAGAATGATGATCCACGAGAGCCAGTAGAATAGAATGCTTTAGGAAAAAAACAAACCGAGGTTGGAGTCCAGACTCAGATTCTTGTCTGCAGTCTGCCTTTAGTCAAGCCATTTCATCTCTTTGAGCCTCAGTTGTATTAACTGTGATGCAGGAGGGATAATAGTAGTACCTATACTCTCATGTACTTTGAGGGTTAAGTAAAGAAATGCATGTAAAGCACTTAGCGCACATCTAAGCACTTGAAAATATTAGTCACTGTTGTGCTCAACATCTGCATCAACAGCTTCTTCATCTGGGTGGCAAATTTGACTTAATTCCGCAGATTGCCCTTTCATCTCCAGGAATGCTTTTGAAAGTACATTTTCAGTGCTTTTAGCTACTGTCATGCCAGAAAAATATCAAGGTCACCACAGTGCCCAAAAATTAGTCAAATGAGCAAGATCTTTGGCAAATGGATAGGAGTCTTTGAATATCATGGTAAGTGCTCCTCCGGTTTTATAGCTATAAAAACCACAGTATAGCTTTGACTGGCAAACTGACCTGTAAAAGAAAAAAATGCTAATTCTGTGCATTTATTGCTAGTACTGGCTTTGTACTCTGCTCTTCATATACAATATTTTACTTAATCCTTAGAACCTCACAGATGAAGAGGATATCTCAATTTACAGAGAAAACACTTGTGCTAATAACTTAGAAGGTGGTGTTTCAAGGATACCTGTGTATGTATGTGCATTTGTGTGTGTTGTGACTGTAAATTGGACTGGCTCAACCAGGTGGTTGAATTAAATCAGCATATCAGTGAGAATCAGTTGACCTCCATTTACTGGCAGCCCTTTGGTGCTATTAGAGGTAGAAGAGTACATACAACATTGTCCCTACCTTCAAGGAGATCACATTCCAGGTGAAAAGGCAGGATGAACATGCACGCAATAATTGGTGAGCAAGTGGGATATATAAGCAAAGAGAAGAGAGTGAGCATTCTTGAAATTCAACCATAGACTCATCTGTCCACAAACCTATCAGCGGGAGATGTGGAATTGCTTCAGTCCTCCATGGATCTTTTCAAGAGCCTGTATTTTGTGCTAGAGGTTGTGAGGAATACCAAACAGTGTAAACTGCATGTGTTGCCTTCAAGAAACAGATAAACTATTTGGGAATATGAGGTTAACATCCAAGAAAAGATACTGTAAGGTAAGGCAATAGGAATGTAAGTCGAGCAGCCTAGGGGGTGATAGGTGCAGGCTTTGCTGGCCATGTAGGAAGTTGGTCCTAAGGTGCTGCTGAAGGAGCAGTGGAATTGAGGGAGAGAGGAAAGAAAGGAATTTGTGTGGAGAGGTAAGGCTTTTGGAATGATATAGTGTGTATAGACTGATTCAGGCAGTGTAAATGATTCATTTGGACAGAAGTTGGAGAACAACTGAAATGTGGGAAGGGTAAGATAACAGGTGGCTTTCAATGCCTGGATGTACATGAATGGATGCTTTTCACTTTGCTGTAGAAACTTAGACTTAAAATAAAGTGGTAAAAGATGGAACCAGATTCATGTATAGTGATGCATCAGTGAGATGCTTTTAAAGAGTTTTAGATATGTTTGGAGATTGTGTGTGTGTGTGTGTGTGTGTGTGTGGATGTATCTGAGGAAATTATTATTTTTTACCTAACTCAATTTCACATTAATCCCATTGTCATAACACAGCTATAGATAATATTTTTGTTTATTTCATTCTGGTCTTTGGGTATATTTTAGATTGTTTACGGAGTTCTAATCGTTGTATATTCACAATTATATATTCTGCCTTTTCCACTTCATATAAGCAGTTTTCACACATTACTATATAATCTGCTGAAGGTTTGAAGTAAGGCAAGCACAGTGATTGCATGGTCTGTCCAATTTGGAAACAACAGCTGCTATCAAGGTGCATATTTTAAACTGTGGATATTTTACCACATTCAGTATTAACCTGACTTCCTGGAGCTGGGTTACTGGTGTAGGCTGCTTCCAAAGATCTTCCTGCCACCCCCTGTTCCATTAGTCAAGTGGCAATGTCGTAACTAAATAGTCATCCAGAGCTCTGCTGATTTCTTGCTGGGCACCATGGCTAATACGTGACCTGTCGTACAGGAGGGCTTCTCTGTGGGCAGGGATGCAGCCCACGGCCTAGGCAGGGGATGGAGTGTTATGCTAATGGACCTCACTGCAGCCTGGCCCTGCAGCTTGGACAAAACACAGAGGCAGAGAAGTCAATTGGCCGCCTGTTGGATTTGTGGGGCTCTGAAAGGCCAATTTGCTAGGATTAACAGAGGTCTGGCTTAATAAATGTGTCTGTTTGCCTAATAGATCTGAGTAAATGAACCTTAAAATACTTGATTTAATTTAGCATTGGGCACCAGATATTGATGGCCAAGGAAGAACTCAAGAATCCTGTTGGGTGTTCCAGCTTTGTGAGGAAGGTGAAATCAGCCATGATGCCATAACTGCTGATGAAAAACAAAAGCAATTTGGAAAACAAAATTAGCTGCTGCCGTTTCCCTAGCACACAAGTCTGTGGCCTGCAACCAAGGGGCCAAGTGTTCCCATTCAGCACAGTTTGTTTGCAGTGGCTCAGTGCCCTGGCTGGCTGGCAGAGTGGCATGCTCCCTCCCTGCTCCAATGGCTTTCCCCTTGTCTTGTGGCCCTGGATCCTTGCTTGGCCTCTGGATATCCTCAGGAAGCAGCCATGTGAGGAGATCAAATCTGTTGGGATTGGAGGAATTCTGCTCTTTTCAGAAAGAGAGCTGGTGTACAGCACAGCACTGACCACCCAATTCATAGGACAAGACAAGGGGTCACACAAGTGCTGAGAGCTGAAGAAGATGATATGAAAGTAGTGAAGGTTCCCTGAAGAGAAAACTACTAAGGAAGAAAATGCCTGGTGGTCAGAGGTGTGAGGAGATGAGAGAGAGCCGAGAGCAAAAGCACAGTGACAATTCCTCTTTGACTTTGTCTTCTTCCAACATTTTATTATGAAAAAATTCAAACATACACTAAAGGTGAAAGAATTTTACATTAAACATCCATTATACCTACCACCTAGAGTTTACTATTAATATTTACAGTGCTTGATTTATCACACATCTATGTATCTATCCATCTTTCCATTGATCAATCTGCTTTAATTTTTTATTCATTTCCAAGTAAATTTCAGACAATATAAACTTTGTCAAAAATACTGCTTCATACTTGTAGCAGTTTGGTACTGTTTATGAATTCCAAAAATAGATACTGGATTATGTTTGTGAACTGGTCTTTTCCTCTGGGCATATTAGATTATATTGGATTCAGATGTTTCACTTTTTACTTAATTAAATAATGATTAAGGCTTTTATTGGGCCACATCAGTAAGACGTTGCATCCCCGCCCCCTGGTGGGTGGGGACTCACAGAGAAAAGACATGGCAGAGAACAGAGTTTGGAGATTTTGAGCTGGAGCCCTGGGAAGTAAACACGCAAGAGAAGAACACAGAGGAGCAGATACATGAGGAAACAGAGAAGGGTCCTTTAGACACAGCAAAGGCCCCGGAAGAGAGATGAGCTGTTGGCCTGATAGTTTGCCAGAGACCTGAGCAGCTGAGTTGGGAGAGAAACGAGCCCTGGGAGAGGAATGAGACTTATCTCAGCCTAAAGCTGATTTGAAAGAAGCTGGGACCACAGAGCCTTCAGAGGAAGAGGAAAGCTGAACCCTTGCAGATGTTGGCAGCCATCTTGGGTCAACTCATGGCAACAGACTCTGGGTGAGAAAGTACCTCTTATGGTACCTTGAGTTGGAGTCTTTATGGCCTGGTAACTGTAAGCTTCTACCCCAAATAAATACCCTTTATAAAAGCCAACAGCTAGTATTTTGCATCAGCACCCCTTTGGCTGACTAAGACAATACTGAATATTATTAACTAGAGTTCAATATTTGCTTACAGGTGTTTTTTGCTTGTTTTGTTTTGTAAGGGATTTAAAATGTATCAACAATGTAGCTATACTTAAGGTGGTTACATAAGTGAGTGTTCTTGTTCTCAGGAAATGTACATGGAAGTGTTCATGTTACAGGAGCATGATATATGCAACCTATTCTCATGTGTTTAGAAGATAGATTGTAGATAGATAGATGATATAGATAGATGATAGACAGATAGATGATAGATAGATAGATGATAGATGATAGGAAGGAAGGAGGGAGGGAGGGAGGAAGGAAGGAAGGAAGGATGAAGGAAGGAAGGAAGAAATGTGGCAAAATGTTAATAGTTGATAAATCTGGCTATCTGGTTGGGGGGGTAAATTGAAAGTTCTATGTATTGTTTTTGTATTATTTTTGCAACTTTCCTGTAAGTTTGAAATTATTTCAAAATAAAAAGTTCAAAACAATGTATCAACAAAGAAATACACAAATCTCAAAGGTGCACTTATTGAGTTTTGCCAAATGCTTGTTATACATGTGTAACCCAAACTATTATCAAGATATAGAGTATTACCATCGCTCCAGAAGTTTTTCTTATGCCCCTTCTCCATCAGTCCTCACCCCCCATCCTGAGAAGCAGCCATTGTTCAATTTTTCCACCATAGATTAGATTTGCCTTTTCTAGAAATTCATATAAATGTAATCATACCGTATGAATTATTTTGTATAAGGTTTCTTTCATGTATCGTGGTTTTGACAGTCATCTACACTGTTGTGTATATATCAGTATTTGTTCTTTCATAGTCCTGACTACTACTTCATCGTATGAAATACTATAGTTTGTTCATTCATTTTCTTATTGATGAATTCCTGGGCTGTTTTCAGGTTACTCCTGTTATGAATAAGCTGCTATGAAATTTTGCCTGTTTGTTTGTGGACATATGTTTTCTTTTCTCCTGACTATATTCCTAGGATTGGCATTCTGTAAGTTATATATGTGTTTAGTTTTACAAGAACATGTAAGAAATTTTTCCTAAGTGGTTGTACCATTTTACATTCCACCAGAAATGTATGAGAGTTCCACTTGTTCTGCATTCTCATCAATATTTGGTATCATTTTAAAAATAACTTTAACCATTCTGCTGGGTGTACAGCAGTAGTTCATTTTCCTTCCAAAAATATGACTAAGGGGATGAGTCAGTTGAAGTTCTGACAGATATGTATTGGGTTAACCAGTAGGAACCAGTTGATGAATGGGCCTCACAGATCTTCTAGCCCAAACCTTTCATTTAACAGATAAAGAAATTGAGGCCCAGAATTGGGGACAAACTTTGCCCAATGACGCTCATTAAAATAGTAACCGAGTCATAGTTTCAAGTTGCAATTCTTCTTGTTATACTAGAGAAGGCAACTCCCTAGCAAACATGTTGCTATTGCCTTATTCCATGGCAAACATTGCTATTCTGAGCCCAATTTGAGGTCAGTTTCCTTCTCACCTCCAAAAGGCCACTACTGACCCATTGGTGTAAACAAATCTGCCATGCATCCTTTGTTTAATTCAGAAGGCCACACCCCTGTGTGTGTGTATCATCACAGAGCCATAAGTGAGGGAAAGAATGCATGAACCCCGGGGTTTGCCCTTAGGCATAGGAGTGCATCTCTTTCTTTACTCCCTTCCTTCTTTCATTTAGCAACAGAGTAGAAACTGTGTGAGAAGCAAGATCTCTAATCCTACCCAGCCCCAGCCACCAGCCTGGTCATAAAAGAGCTATAGAATTTTCAAGTAGAAGAAATCAAATTATTGCTTCAGAGGCCTAGTTGAAAACTCTGAATTAGAGAGGCACTCCAGTCTTGCAGCAGAGGCACCGTCTAAAAGCTGTGTGCATCCAGGCCTGTGTCCAATTAAGAATGCGTGTGAGTGCTGGCTGTACCCACCCCCTTGCAGGGAGCTCTGTGCATCTCCTAACCGGCCACATTTTTCTTCTCTATCCCTTTGTTGTCCTGAAACACAGAGAGGAGAGGGGGCCTGCTCATTTGTGCTTGTGACATGTCTTTATGAATTGCCTCAGATCAGCCTCCTAGTGTTATGTCTTATTTTACAACCAGCAGAGAACTTGGGAGGGCAGGGCCTTAGAATGGCCACTAGATAATGGCTCTTCAATATTATAATCTGCACTCTCATCTTTCCAATATACACCTGCTTTTAGGAAGAGTCTGAATCCCAGGGGGAAAATGTTATATTTCTCCCTTTATCTTTGGAAAGCCCCCATCTGTTATAATGATCAGAAAGAAAAAAAAAAAACAAGAAAAAATGATCACAGATGTCTCTGTTTATATATTTTGTTACCTATTTTAAAAAGTTCTAAGTGCCTTGCAATGGAAAACACAGATACAATAAAATAAAAAGGCAATAATATAGTTGTGAATCCAACTCACATATTTTCTGCTATATGTAAAGAAATGTGCCAAGACTGGAGGATACAGAAGTAAATAAAATGTAATCCCTTTTCTCCAAGGACTTCCAGTCCAGTGGAGTACAGAATAAAAAAACAGAGGACACGTAATATTGGGAGAAAAGAGAAATGATCTCCTATTCTTTGAGCCAACAGGGACAAACTATAAAAGCAGCTTTCACTTTGCCCCAGGGGAAGGAAGAGAATGACATGCAAAATCCAGGGTGACCAGTCTTCATCTCTCAGGATTAATATTTTACAATACATTTCAAATATTTTAAAACTCCCTGGATGCTGAGTATAATCGCAGTTTTAAGAAGCTGTGTAAAGTAGTTTGGTTGGTTTTTTTTTCTTTCTTTCTTTCTTTTTCAAGTTAGGATCTTTTGAGTGTATACAAAAGCTTTGCAGATTTGTGACAGCCTGAGGTTACAGGAAAGGAAGGAAGTCTGGTATCCTGACAGAGGACTAAATGGGTGTTTTCACTTCTCTGGCCTGTAGCCCCTCATCACCTTGGACAGCAGCATTTCCTTCACATTCCTTGCAGAGGGAACCAACACCATCACCGTCCAGGTGGCCGCTGGGAATGCCCTTATCCAGGACACAAAAGATATCGCAGTTCATGGTAAGCACTGAATACTGTCCTAAGGTGCCCCCTCCTCCCCTTCTCATCTCCTCTACCCACCTAGCAGCAATCACTGAGTGCTTTGGGGAAATTATGTGGGCCACAAGAGGCCACCAAGCCTGCCTCCTTCCCTGTTCCTGGACTGAAACTGAGCTTATAAGAAAAGCGAGTCAGAGACAAGAGAATTTTGGGGCCCTGTACTCTGTCTGCATCACACCTTGCTCGCGGTTCTCACTAGCCAGAGATGTGTATCCTACGTTTAAGGAATGCTAAGCCAGAAAGCCTGTCCCGGAAGCTTCTAGAACTGATGTCCTGCTGAGTTATCTACAACATACATGCAGCACCCACTCTTCATGAGTATGGGTGCTGGTGATTCCAAAAACTAGAGATCCTGATCCTGGCTCTTGCAGAACTCATAACCCAAGTGTTGAGGTGGACATATTACTGATGTGTTTTCTTGATTTTTGGAGATGCTAGCATCCTTGGACAAAAAGGCTTGAGGAAAAGATCAAGGACATAAAAGTGTTGCAAGCCAGGAGAGTGTTAAATAGGGCCATCATTCTGGAGAAACATCCTTAATTATTAACATTATCAAAAATGAAATTAATTGTGCTTCTGCCACCACCCCACACAACCTCCCCCAGGCCCTAGGAACAGCCCCTATAGCTCAGGTCTTCTAGAAGGTTGTACTAAGATGTGTGAGCCTCTAAGTAGGCCATATTGCTTCAGCCTCATCCCAGGTGAGTGTCGTTTCCTACACCTCTGCAAACTTGCTGCTCAGGCCCTCCTATCAGACCTCTGGAATTTTTTTTTAAGTAAACATTGTTATTGAAGCATATTGTGCATGCAGGAAAATGCACAGATGATAAGTATAGCTTGTCGAATTACCATGAAGTGAACATACCTGTGTAGCCATCACCCAGGTCAAGCAATAAAACATTACCGTCCCCTGGCATCAAAGGCTGTTTCAAGCAACTTCCTAACCCTCTGAGGCAGTTTCTAGAAGGATGGACAAAGGGACTGGGGAGGGGAGAAGTGCAAAGCCTCCACTCCAAGCCCAACTTGCTAAGGCTTTATGCCGATCTGCATGGTACCACCCACAGTAGAAAAAGCCTCCTTTTTTGGATTTCCTACTGATCTCTCATTTCAGATCATTCTTTATAGAGAATGAGGGCTTAAAATCTTAGGGACTAGAAGACCAGTAGGAGAACAAGTCTACTTACAATCACCAAATCCTACTCTCATTCAAAGAGCAAGAAACAGGCTTAAAATAGGGAACCGAGCTGAAGCCTCGTGCGAGAATGGACACTTATCCTAATGCACATTGGGGACAGAGCCCCCTGGCCTGTCACTCCAGCTCTCATCTCCTCTCCCATATATTCTCTCTTTGCAGAATACTTCCAGTCCCAACTCCTATCATTTTCTCCTAATCTGGATTTCCACAATCCTGACATTCCTGAGTGGAGGCAAGATATTGGCAATGTCATCAAGAGAGCTCTGGTTAAGGTACATTGGCTTTATTTTTGCTTAGGTGTTTGTGAAAAAAGAAAAACACTGGATGGTGTGGTTAATAATACTATTTCATGAATTTAAAACCGCAATTCCACAATGATATAAGGATTAATTCTCTGTAAAAGAGAGAAAGAAGGAAGGGAGGGAGGGAAAGAGAGGAGAAATAGAGAGTGGGAAAGAGAAGGAGAGAGAGAGAGAGAGAGAGAGTCCAGTGTTTGAAGGATGGAAATTGACCCTGCGTTTATCATGAATTTTCCTAAGGCGGGAGATTGACCCCTTGCATGAACTACGATGGACCAGTCATTGAAAATATGTTAATATCATGCCCTTGACTGGCACTTTGCTAACCAAGGGGGTCTTCTTAAGGAATTCAGAGTCACCGTTGACTACCGTCCACTACTTGGAAGGCTACAGGCCAGAAAACATGACAGCAGGGTAACAGAGTTAGCCCAGGGTCAGATTAGCTTTAGAGGAGCTGAGAGGGTTTTGTTGACCATTTGTTCAGAGCTAGACACAGCAATGAATGAAACATGATCTTATTCCAGTGTGGAAATAAGTCTAATGTGCAACTAACTAGTTCTATGGTAGAGGCAAGACCAGCATCCTAAGGGAGATGGGGGAAAGTGTGATTCACTCTACCCAGGGAAGTGTAGGTTTGGCACAAATTCAATAAATATTTGTTGAACTATTGGAATCATCTATGGAAGGGATATTTGAACTGTGTTTTAAAGGATAAACGGTGTTACCCAGGGAGAGGATAGTGTCTTTCAGATAGAATAAATAGCACTATTGAAAGGATACAACCTATTTGGGAAATGGCAGAGAGTTGGGTGTAGTCAATCTCAGGGTGATGAGGGTGGGTGTGGCTTAAGGTGACTAGGAAGCTTAGGTCAGAGTGTGAAAGGTCTGAGACGCTAAAGGGGGGTTGCTATATATCCTGTAGGCACTGGGCAGTGTGAAAAATGTGTTGTTATTGTTTTAAGTAAGAAAATGCTGCCAATAGATTTCTATTTCAGCCCATCAGTCGGGTGGCAATATAGAAGATGGACTGCTGGGTGGGAAGTGAATAGGATGAGGGAGAGACTTCACAAAGATGTCCAGTTAAAAGACCATCACAATTATCTAGGCCAGAGAAATATGACCCTGAGGAAGAGAGATTGGAATGCTCCTTAGGAAGTTCAACAATAGAACTTGAGACTAATAGAATATAGTGTGGATGAGAGGGAGGGAGGCACTTTCTGATTAGAAGAGTAGGTAGGAGATGGCCTTCCCATTAATCACATTGGAGCTTATGTAGGAGAAACGGTCTGGGGAAAGATAATGATTTGTTCTTTTATATAATGAGTTTGGAGCACAGGAGAAACAATTGGGTGAAGATGACCAGGATAATTGAAAATAGGGGCCTGAAGGTCAAGCAGAGGTTCTGGCTGGAGGGAAAGATTTGAGAGCTGAGGTTGTGGAGGGTGTTAGGCACCCTGGGGAGCTTTTGAGGACAGGGAAGACATGGATGCTGGTACTCCTAAGACAGAGGAGAAAGATCCAAGGAAGGACATGGAAAAGGAGCAGACAGAAAGGAAGCAGAATAAATAAAAGAGAATGATGTAAGAGAATTCCTGTGGGGAGTCGTCAAGATGAATTTCACTTCCAATCTTTTAACAAATGATGGTTCATAGATGAAAATGAGATTACCCTTGTATGCCTTAGAATGTGAAACACCCAGAATTGTGTTTTTATGAATGGTTGTATTTATTTAAAACATGCTAGGTTTTTAATAAGTAATTTGGTAATAATAGTAATCAGCCATGCCGATTGATGCCTAGGTCTTAAATCCCATGAGGAGTTGTCACACACATGTCCCTTCGGATGGGATTCAGTGACTCTAGACACATAGCTCCAAGGTGCCTTCGAGGTTCTTAAGTGACTAGCGCTATCTGAGAACATGGTTCCCCGGGACAACGGGCCACACCAGCCAGGGTAGTATTGGGCTCATCACCTTCACTCCACTGGGTGATACTCTGTAGTTTACTCATTAGTCTGGTCTTTTGAGACTTCTATCCCCTGGATGATTAGGATAAGGCCTTCTTGCCCGACGGAGTTGGGCACTTGAAATTTCCACTTCTTGAGGGTCCTGCTTTCCAGGGGGCTACCGAGGGGTCTGGCAAAACCATCTAGGGGTTCTAAGAGGATGACTCCCTAACTGGTAAACTTTTGAGGCTTCTGACTGCTGCCTCTTCCTGTTCTTCATCCTATCCTGAGATGTAGTCCAATCTGTGAGCTAATTCTAGACAGGAATCAGAGCTGAGCCAATGGGAAGCAACTAACCCTTCCTCCTCTCTTGGAATCAGCAAGTGTTCATTGAGTCCGTGTGCTGTGTCCAGCACCTGTGGGGACAATGGGGTATCCACAAAGAGGGATTCTGAGGAAGGCAAGCACACAATGAAGAACCTGCCAGAGAAAAGACTGTGCCAGACACATGTAATCATCTGTCACAGTGGACCTGATCTGTGTCGCTGAAACATCGTGGCCATGACAGTCTGAAAGTGCTTGCTGTAGGGACGGGAGGAGATCACTGCAGGCAGCTGCAGTCAGGGGAGGCTTCTTGGAAGAAGGGAGTTTTTCAGCTGAATCAAAAATTATATAGGGGGGTTGTTCAGGAGACACTGCAGGGAAGACCTTAGGGGGTTGTTTTCTTCAGGAATTTTTTCTTCAGGAATTTGTCTTAAGACAGAAGCTTACCTCTAAGTTTTTATCATCACAAAGTAATATAACACTTTTACTAAACATCCAGGCATAGAAGAATTTACTCATAATCTTAGCTTCTTAATACAACTTTTAGCATGTTGTTACTTTTCTTCCTCCTGTAAATTTGTGTTTTTATTGAGTTGTAAACAAAGAAATGTGACAAAGCAGATCGGAATGCAGCTATTATAAGCATTTTTTGCCATTTGCTTCCTAGTAATGATTTTAATGTTAGAATAATATTCTTTCAAGTGATTATACCATTATTTACTTAGTGTTTCCTTTTTTTTTTTTTTTTTTAGCTTTTTCAGTTTTTCCCATTTGTTTGCTATTTTAAGTAATATGAAAATTTCTTCCTGCATATGGCTTTTCCTATAATTTGGATCATTTCTTTGGAACACACTCTCCAAGTTACAGTTATTGAATGAAGGGGACGACTATTTTTATGGCCCTCCAGTAAATCTTTTGGAAGAGAAACTGGCAATATGTATCCATTTTTAGTGCTGCCTGCAACAAATGAGGGAAATTCCTTCACTGCTGCCTCACCAATATTAGCTATTTCAACTTAAAAATTATCCTGCTTTAATAAGTAGAAACGTGCTGCTCTACTTTTTTTTTCAATCTGCTTTTTCCTATATTTGTCTTCTCATTTGTAGTCAGTCTGTTCGTTTTCTAGCCAGAAGCTCTAGTCTTCTCAGTGCAGAAAAAATGGGAAATATGGGAAGAAATTTTGCAAATGTTCCCAGAACCTCATGTTTTGAAAATCATTCATAATACTATTTTAGTTACAGTAAACACATATGTAGGAACAGAGGAGGTAGGGACACTAAAGATTCTTTATCTAGCAATTCTAGGAGTAAACAAAAAGAAAGCCTAGATGTGTTTTGAACCCGGTGCCTAAAATGCTGCATTTTAAATGCTTCTTTGAGCCGGTCAGCTGTGCCTGCTGTGTCTCACTATTGGTCTGGGGAAGCCTGCCTTCCCCAGGACCCCAGGCTTTGGTCTGAATATCTTTGCAGGTCACCAGTGTCCCAGAAGACCAGATCCTTGTGGCCGTGTTCCCTGGCCTCCCCACTTCAGCAGAGCTCTTCATCCTCCCCCCCAAGAACTTGACTGAGAGGAGGAAAGGCAATGAAGAGGACCTGGAGCAAGTAAGTGAACAAAAACTTGGCTGGGACACTTGTCTCCTCCCCAAAGAAAACTCTGAGGGGACACAAAGTGATCCCCAGCCAAAAAGGGGGAGACAAGCTGTCTCCCATTGGCCCAGGTGCCTTTTGCCCTTTGTTCATTGCCCAGGGCTTTGAAGAGCAATCAGCTTCACTCAGAAAAAAACACAAATGCAAATAGATGGGCTTATTCAGCCACACAGGGAGGAAAAACTCCCCTGGGATAATTCATCCCAAAAGATGGCAGCCCTGCACCTTGCTTAAAGTCCCCCTCTTAATGACTTGTCTTGGGGAAGAAAGAGAGCGGGGCAGGAATTTGAGTTTCCCTATCTATTCTGGGAAAATGTACTTATTGTCTTTAAACTGCACTGGCCCTAGAGATTCTGGTCAATTTAAGTGCTGCTTCTGGAGAGAAAAGAAACTGCTTTTAAACTTGTCTCTCCAAGGGAGATGGATTGTCGCATCTTGCTTTGACCAAGGAAGCAGCGTTTCCGAAAGGGATTATGATTTACTCTCCTTATCAAATGGGCATATCATTTCTGTGACCTGCACAGTATCCTAGAATTAGAGAGATGGCCAGTCCCAGTTGCCTCCCTCTTTTACTCCCTGCTCCAGCTGGGGTCTGATGGGCTGCACTCTGCTTCACCCTGCCCTGCCTTCCCAAGGTGCTCAGTCAGGAGAGGTAGAAATCAGTGAGACTAGAGGGTGCTGCAAACCAGCGTTCAACAAATGAAATTGCTCTTCTTTGTGGGGATCATTGTACAGACATCTTCCACGTCTCTGTGGTACTCTCCTGGCCATCGCCCCATCCCTGCATCCATCCCCAGTCCTTGAGCAGCACACATATCATAAGAGTCAATTCCTCTGAAATGAAACAGTTCCTTGTCTTGCAAGATTGCATTTTGAAGTTGGCTGGAAATAAATATGATTTCTCAATGCATACTTCACTTTTAAAAAACCTCTTTATTCTGCAATAGCAAGTAGCATGTGTGAACTATATTTGGAAGCTACAATATCCATCCATTTAGATAAATAGGTAATTATGGTGATGAATAGCAGCTGTGATATTAAGGCACGCAAGGCTAGATAAGAGTTAGGGACAACAGCTTAAGTCTGCCTCAGCTTTCATGTGGGAATTAGAGTGATTAAATCGATGTTATGTGTTCAGAGCTTTGCTGGGGAAAAGTAAAGAAGAAAAATTATTCCATAAAAAGGAGGCAGCTGCTTTGATGCTTGCTTCCCATTGTCTCTATGATAGAAAAAAATGGAAGAGTAAGCTGGGAGTATATGTGCCTGCTTTAATCCTAGCAGGGGCCTCTCTACACTGTGTATATTACTTGATCAGATTAAGGAACTAATGATGGTTTGACTTTCTTTCATTGGAACCTACAACAGGTCTTTCTATGGTAGGTTATAAAGATATGGATGAAAGAGCACTGAACTAGGAGTTGACTGAAAATCTGTGTCTGCTATTGACTTTAATTCACTAGGTGACTATGGACATTTCTTTCTGTGTAATGCTCCTCTCCAGTATAAGAAAATAATACCAACCACTTTCTTGATTTTCCAGGGCTCCAAGGGATGTACAAACCAAATTGATAAAGATGGTCTAATATTATTTCATGTACAGTCCCAAAATTCAGGATTGTGGAGCTGTCCCCTGATTGAACATGGCCATTTTTTTCCTATTGACCTTTTCCTTGGTTTCTTACCCCTCAAGAGAGCCTTGCCTCATGTCATGTCCTCCCGTGCAGCCCCTCTCTTTATTTTACAGGTTGTAGAGATGCTGTTTAATGCTCTAAACCAGAATTTGGTCCAGTTTGAACTGAAGCCAGGGGTTCAAGTCATTGTGTATGTGACACAGCTGACATTAGGTAAGTGCCAGCTCAGAAGGAGGGGAAGTGGGCATGCTGACCTTTTATCCTGGCAAGAGAAGAGTGTCACAAGACAATTCTCCATAAATTCCTAGAAATGGCTTTGTAGAAGGACCCTTTTGGGTAGCGATGTGTCAGAAAAATAACCGAATCTCTTTGGAGGCATCCTGTAGAGGTGGCAGGAAGACTTGCTTAGGAATGGCTTTGCCATTGAACCCCTGGATGGTCATGGGGAAATACTAATTTCTTTGGACCTTGATGTTTTGTAATTTGCAACAGTTGATATTGCATTGGGTAGAAACCAGGCTCTCCAAATTTTTACAATTCTCTATTCTCTGATTCCAGGAACCTTGATTAGAAAGCCAGATTAGATAACTTTAAAACACCCTACCAATTTATGCTGAGTGTAAGTAGGAATGCAGGCCAGCTCCAGTTGCTAGATTTGTAAAGGAATAAAAAAGGTATGTCCTATTGGGCATCCACTTCTGCCTCTCTGGGTGAGCCTGTTTGCTAAATGGTTCTTATTAATGTAAGACTTTTAAGATGTGAAGGCTCCAGATGTGCCCATCCAGCTGTGTTTTATCAGAACAGAGTACAGGAAGAGAAGAAAACACTGCATTAGTATTTAATCCAGAGTTCCCAAGGAGCTGCCTACAATCATCACTGACAGGCACACGTGTTGTCCAAGAGAAAGTGCATTAAAGCCATTTTACTACCTTTAGCTGCACACATATTGTTCACTTTCCACTAAGAAAAGCAAGATTTCCCGGGCAGAGTGGAATAATTTCATTTCCCTAAGATGCTGTGGTTGGAGATTCCATTCTCAGCAGGGTGGGCTGCTGCCTGTGCGCAGATAGCACGCGGGGAAATGGCGACTGGAAATAAGGGTGGAGACCAGCTGGCCTCTTTTCTCCAATGGTTACTCCCACCAGCTAGTGGCTTCCAAGCAAACATGTCTGTTCTTTCCTCCTAGCTCCATTGGTGGACTCCAGTGCTGGGCACAGCAGCTCAGCCATGCTCATGCTTTTGTCAGTGGTGTTTGTAGGCCTGGCTGTGTTTTTGATCTACAAGTTTAAAAGGTATGTGCTACCATCACACAGTTGTGATCTCCAGGCTGGGTTCATGGGAGCCCATTCTTCCCATAACCAACATCCCTAAACTCATCTCAAGAATGTGGTCTTAATTCTCCTTGAAGCTCTGTTTGGCATAGGGAAAAACAGAATAGCTGAAGGTCAGGGAATAAGTGGATTTCAGAATCTGAACTCTATCCAATTTATAGGTATAATGAATTAGGAAAATGAGGGTTAGCCTATGAAATCAATTTGTTCTCTTCAAGAGAAATGTAAGGGGTTTTCAAACCTCACCCGGATCTCCAAAGTGAGGTCTAATCTGTTCAGGAGACCTTTGTCTACAGCTCAACAACCATAGAGGGTGGTTAAGTAGAGAAAATGCAGCTGAAAACCGACATGCACAGGTGCAGACACACGTTTTATCTTGTGTCACAGCTATCCAATACCTCTGTATAATTTGCATACTCCACATATTCAAACTTACCCCTTTTCCTCTTTTTCCTGCTTTTAAAGGGAAATTGATCAGGAAAAACAAACTCCACATGTATTCAGAAATTATATTGGAAGGCCGCAGGAGGGATGATATAAGAGGAGGTTTATTAAAAGCATGAAATTGAGATCAATAATTCGGTACTATTATTCAAATAGCTTAATCCTTATACCAGTAGGTGTCCTGCTAGAAATCAGACAGACCTGATTCTAATTTTTAGTGTTTTTAACATTGGGCAATTGAATTTGCCTCTCTAAGCCTTTGTTTCCTCACCTGTAAAATGGGGGAAATAATCCTCACTTCACAGGAAGCTTAAATTACATAATGTCTAAACCTGACACATAATAATCAACAAAACTAAGCTATTATAAATAAGATGCCTTCTGTGTCACAAACTGGCACAGAGTAGGGTCACAAAATTATATCACTAATATAGTGATGTGTTTCTTCGAAGCCTGGTGTTGGGTAAAGTAAAAATATCATTAAAAATATGTCAGATGAGTTTCAAAGGCACAATTTGCTCCTGGAGCCTTTCTAGGCACTGAATGTAATGTTTTTCAATTTTGGTAGAGATCAGCTTTACTCTTGTATTCCCCCTCCCCACAGCCTACTTATCTCTTCTCTGGATATCGCATGGCTCAGAAACTCCAGTTTCACTCAGTGCACCTCTCCGCCTTAGCCACAACGACAGGAATCCCTTCCATGACCTTCCATGTCCACTAGCAGGACAGAGTGAGGTTTACCTTCCTAGTCAATAGATAGAACAGTATGTGTGTCCGTGGGCTCCTTGAAGCAAGACATGCCAACCCACCTTCTCCTGTTCCCTTTATATCACAGAGAGAACAGGTTCAATATAGAAATATAGAAATGGTCTGGTTAAGGCACCACCTATTTATGGATGTGCTTCAATTACATACAAAGGAAAATATCCCTAATCCAAAGATTTGATTGTGGGAAAGCCTGTGGCGGCTGGGCCTTGAAGACCAACTAAACCAAATTTGTCACCCTCTGGCTCCTAGAACTTTATCGTTGCTGAGGACAAGGGCCAATATGAGTCCTGCAAAGAGACATTTGTGTCAGGCAGCTGCAAATGAAGGTAAAATTTATCCAGTGACTTAGAAAGTTTTCCTTTAGTTTCATGCTAAACTCCATGGCAGCCAAGCTATAAATGTAGGCATCTCCAAATTTGGACACTTTAATACTTAATTCTATGCCAGATAATAACATTCCCAAATTATTCAACCATTGTGGTTCCCAGGTAGCAGCCAAGAGTCATGTAGTTAAAGGCTACAGGAAACAAATGCCTGTCAAACTGGATAAATAGTAGAGCCAGCTAGGAGTAACCTGTACCCAGCTACCTTTTCTTTTCCAACATTGTTGCTGGTAGTTTCCCTCCCAATACTCAAGCCCTTTAGTTGAGATTCTATTTTGTTTTGTTTTATTTCTTTGTTCTCATTCTCCTCCCCAGTCATCTGAAACCCCATGATAGCTGTTTGGAGGGTGCCTGGCTGGCTGACAAGTAAAGATCAAGTTCTTATCCCTGGATATCCAGTCTCCTATGCTTCTTTCATCACCGCCCAATAGAACTTTCTGCAATCACAAACATGTTCCATAATCTGTGCTGTCTAATATAGGAGGCACTATATGACTGAGGAACTGAATTTTAAAATTTATTTCATTTTAAATAATTTAAATTTAAATAGCTACATGTAGCTGGTAAACACCCTATTGGGCAGCACTATCTAGGGCAGGGATTCTTAACTTTTTTTGTTCCATGGGCCCCTTTGCAAGTCAGGTGGAAACCACAGACCCTTTACTAAGCCCACACTATACTGTGTATTATTTATTTATTTATTTATTTTTATTTTTTTTTTTTTTTAAAGATTTTTTTATTTATTTATTCTTTTTTTTTTTATTATTATTATGGGTAAAAATCAAAATTCTCACAATACATACAAACATTTGTAAAATGATATATAAATATATATGCATATATGTGTATTTGCTTACAAAAATGTTATTTATATATATATATATATATATATACATATATTTTAAGAGGTGCTTAGATTACCTAAAATATTACACGGAACCCACTGGGATTCCCATGTTGCCCACCTCCCACACCTCCCACCACATCCAACACAAACA